>VZRS01015014.1:101876-206974 GCA_013398055.1 Ifrita kowaldi
GGGGGGGGGAATATCTGCTTGAGGATAACGAGACACTTGGTTCTTCAGACACATATTTCCAACCTGTAACAGTCAGACTTACATCGCTACTTCTAGTGAACACCCCAAGCTATTATTTGGGGTGAAAGAAGCTCTTTTTCCAGTTTGGATAAGAAGTTGAAAATAAAACATACACACATGCAGGAGGTTTAAGTTTTTAGAAGTATTTTTTCCCACAAATTAAACACTATGTAGGAGAAAACTTCTGGCCATGAGCACTCGTGCTTGTTTAGGGGCATCCTGAAACCATTTCTGTTGCACTGGAGGACAGCTGTAAAGTAGATGTTGAGAGCCCCTAATTCAGATGCATGGGCTGGAGGCCAGCTCTCACCTTGCCAGTATTGTTCAGTCTGGCAGTCAGACTGGAGGGTCCAGTGCTTGAGGACTCCTTGCTGAATGCAGGAGCTTGAAGTGTGGGGGGTTTTTCCTCTGAAGTGGGCTGTCTAGAAAGCAAACCCTTATCTTCCACAGATGCAACAGAGAAGTGTTGGTTACATCAACAGTACACTGTAAGAACTTTGGGATTATGATGCTTTTTAACCCTGGATCATTCCTATCTAGAGTTGATGAGTTGGCGCAAAGAAGGAGGAGGACTGCTGCTGTCTTCTGACAACAGTTGACAAACCTGCTCCCTTCTTCCCATACATATATACTCATATTTGAAAGGAAAACATGGACATTTCTTCAGGAAAAAAAATATATTAACAATGAGCAGTTTAAACTTTGGCTTAATTTCTTGGTATATATAAAATACAGCTCTGTGAGTGAGCAGCAGGGCACGAGAAGAAGTCCAAATCCCACTAGTAGCAGGCTGGGTGGGCTGGAGAAGACCATCGTCTTTCACATTTTCTCCCTCTGGTGGACCTGCTGGAGAAGATGGCCTACTTTTCCCGATATCTCAAAAGTCCTTATTTTTCTTTCACTATTAGCAAGGGGCCATTTCTCCCTCATCTTTACCTCAGTTTCCACTCTCAGAAAGGTAAGTTTAAGGAGATACATCAAAGTTCTCTGGATGGTCAAAGCCACTCAGTCTTCTCCCAGAATGGACAATCACAGGTTTTAGGTCATGATGGAAAGTCCCATCATGAGTGACTTTTGTATTTTCAAAATCTGTTGGAGGAACCACAAACAGATGTTCTTGCAGAAATGTGGAAAACAGGATATGTGTGGGAGTCCTTGCTGAGACAAGTGGTGGCAGTCCTGTGGATTCAGTAATGGCCTTACACTCAGCAGAAACCAATGGCTTAAAAATATCTAACCCTCCCAACATATTCCCTGTGCATTCCTTTCATGGCAGTCACTTCCTTATCCTAAATCGGGCAATAAATATGGACAAATTCACAACTTGCTCTAGTGACTTTTAACCTAGAAATGCAAGCTGCTTTTATGTTTTATCACAAATGAATTCCACGCATGATTATGAAAACCCAAGTTTTCCCATGTTTGAGTCAAATCAAGGCCTATGCCAACATTTTTGCAGTCCCTAGGCTGGAGTACTGCGACTTATTCTTCATGAAGGCATCACTGGAAAACTCCACTTGGTTCAGAAGACAGATGCCCTCTAAATATTCTGCAGTGGTCACTGTCTGCTGTCAAACAAACGTGTGGTGCTGACCAAGACTGACAGATCCCTCCATGTCAGGGACCCACTTCACAAAGAGACAGACATTTTCCTTATGTCCCGTTGCAGCCACTGAGCTCTCTGGGCTTCCTGCAGACCTTGATGCTGTCCCAGCAGACAGTCCCAGCTAGTTGCCATCTCTCTGGCTGCATCTGCTGGATGTTTCATAGTCAATTCAGCCTCTACACTCTTTTGGAACCACCAGAAGCTCAATTTGATAAGCTTCAAGTTGGACTGAAAAACACAACTGTTTTTCAAATCTCTAATTGGCTTTTGGCAAAATTTACCTCAGGCTCTATTTTTTATGGCATCTTTACTGTTAGCATTATTTTCTTCTGGTTTAAATGATAGGCAGGCAGGCAAGCGTCACAAATGTATGAAACTCTCAGAAAGCAGACAGATACTCAATGAAACTGAAATCATTTCTTTTGTGTAGCTAAAACAGACCCAAATAATGAACTCAAGTTGACCTTGAGTGAAAACCAAGCATGGTTTCTTGGCTCACAAGCTCAAGCAGCTTCAGGACTTTCATCTTTCCCTAACAGAGTTTGGACACAGAGACCGGTGAATGCAGAGTGTGGCCCCAAGCAGGCAGTGTGGAAGCAGGTTTAGGAAAGTCAATGTAATCTGTGTGCTCTTACCACTGGGACGGCTCCTGCCTGCTGGAGTTAATGGAGGCAGCAGCTCTGGTATGGTGCCAAGCTTCTCCCCAACTCCCTATCCTTCTCAATCCAGCCAAAACTGTTCATCTGGAAATTTGGGGGTATGATGAGATCAGCCTAAAGCACTTCTCCAGCCAGTGCAAGAGAATTCCACAGCGGATGGACCAGCTTGCTTCTGTTTGACGTAGCGCAGCACTTAGGGTAAGGTCATTAACTTTTCCAGGATGTAATTTCTTTCATTTTGTGGAAGTCTCAAGTCCCTGAGCTTTGCTCAAGACCCGGAATCTAATGTCTTTTTCTGTTTTCTCCCTGACAAGTCTCAGAGATATTAAAAATCAAAAGAAGACTCTAAGGAGCAAATAAAATCTCTCTTTAAAGTACTGTTCCACTTTTGTGTTAACTCACAGAAGCTTTTTGCTCTCTCTGCCTGGCCCCACTCAGATCTTGCATAAAAGGGAAAAAATGCACTTAAAAGTGCTGTTTTCTTTCCACTTCCCTCTGCGCCTCAAATCATTAGTCTTTCTGCATTTCTCTTTTATTCCCAGACTGGCTTGTGCCGAATCAGATTATAATACATTAAACCTCCAAAAACACAAAGCTCTCCAAAGTGCTCTTTGGGGTCTCCATACATGTGTTCTCTTGCTCTTTCCTGCAATAATTACTGCCATCCCAGGGTCAGCTCCTGCGTGCAGGTCCCACTCCGACACACAGCCTCGCCTCCCACCGCTGCAAAATGAATTCAGGATGGGGTTTGCCTGCACGTCGCCTCTGCTTTTGTGCGCAGAAGCGAGGGAAATGCCTTGTCCTCAAGGATGCCCTGCCCTACTTTTCCAGCTTAGTCCCTTTTTGCAGAAAGAGGTTTCTTCAGCTTCTTTAGAGGAATAGGGATGGTGGTATTCCAACCAACTTCTCTGGACACATCCTAATTCCCGCTGCTAAAGGCAGAGCTGTCAAATCACAGTCCTGACCTGATCAGCATCTATGGCATGGCTGCCTTGATTTCAGTGAGACCATGGCCCTGACACCTGTGGAGTCTTGAGTGATGACAGCCAGTGCTGGGGGAAGTTCAACAGCATTTGCTCTTTCAGAAGGGAACACTGTCCTTAGCTTGGCCTTTACTCTGAGAAGGAAGAAGGCTGTAAAGGGATATCACTGCTGGGAAGAACAGCCTCATCCTAAGGCAGCACAGTGCAAAGGGTTGAATATAAGGCTATTGCCAACCACATCAACATCAGTCAAACAGCAAACAGAAATAAAAGACAGTGAGGCACTACCCTGAGTCTGATTAGACTCATTAGTCACAGGTTATTGGAGAGCAGTAGCTCTGGTATTCCCAAGTAGGACTTCCAGCTCTCCATAGAAGGAAAATAAGGAGCTCCAGGAGGGGCTCAAGGGTACAAAGAGCCCTCGTCTGTGGTGGCCAGGGCTGCTTTATCGTGTGGCTGCTAAAGCTCCTGAGACATCTGCTGCTGCAGAGGAAGTCAAGTGAAAGGAATGATCCACAGCCTTGGGTGAGCTCTGCAGCTGGAAGCACCTGGGGACCAGTTCTGCCCACTCAATGTCATTATGGCTCAGAACACAAGAGCATTTATAAACCTACAGCAAATGAGTCATTGCAAGTTCTGCAGAAAATTTATTACTGGGAAAAAGAAAAAACAAGATATGAACCTGAACACTTGACATCCAAAGAAACATCAATGTGCTCTGAAGCCATGTTGCAGCTTTCTTTGGCTTCTGTAGGGGCAGAGCAAACCAAAATCCTTGGTATCATCAAAATTGGAATTGGGTTTTCCCATCAGGCCTTACACACAGAATAAAATTGTGTGGAAAGGAAAATATTTTTCTTCAAGCCACCACCACAGTCCCTTTCTTTCTTCTGGACAAGTTGACTCTACATTTCTTCTGAGGGCGTAGGGATAGGAACAGTGAACTAATAGGCACATGCTTCCACTACAGAAAACTTGAATACCCTCATGAAGTGCTACTCTCCTCCCAGTCCTGATGTCTTCCTCTGAAAAGAAGCCTGCTTTCACATTTGTGTGGTGGTTTAATAATGTGGGAAAATGGGTCCACGATGGAAAGAGGTAACATTAAAATCCATTTCTACTCTTGCCCTAAGCAGGAAATGAGCAGATACCTCCCAAAGTGAAAGCCTGACTATCTAGCTTGCTGAAATGCCATGCCAATAAAGAAGCCTTTTTTCTATTTAAAGAAGTAATATAACAAAATGTTGGTTCATTTCATTATAACAGCTAGGAAGGATTTGCTAGTTTCACAGCATAAATTTAGATTAATTTTTTAGATTTGACAACGTTATAAAAATTATATTGATTCTGAAATTATAATTTTAGATTGGTTCTGTCATTTTAGCCTATTAGCAGTCTTTAAATGAAGTGATCCAATGTTACAATCAATCTTATCTTCCATTATGCACTTCCTGGTGCTAAAAAGTGAGATCGATTCTAATTAACTACACTGGTTCAGTCATTTGGGTAGTTTGTTCAGGGGAAAAAAAAAGTTACTGCCCTAATATCACTAAACAATTTGTTATACATTTATGTACTGAATTTATATCCAAAATGGACGTCAATCCTATGGTAAAAACAGTACAGTTACAGCTCTCTAAAATATAGGACGGCAACATTAGTGCTACTGGTTTAGCCAGTGCAGCACATGAAATATTTTCAGGATCCACTTGAGGTTTAAGAAGCAAAGCAGGGTCAGCAAAAAATACTTCCTCTGCAGCAGAGGCTGTAATTCTATATGTACATTCAAAGCGACTTGGAAAATGGCATTTCCAACATGCAGCTGTGGCTATGAGGACAGGCTTAAATGCTGCTTAAGAGGCCATGATGGTGAAAATAATGCTATGAAGCAAGCCGATGTGATTTAAATATGAATCAGCTCGAACTCACTTATTTCTTCCAGCATTTCCTGGCTTCAGCTTGCACTGGGGAGACCTTGACACCCATCTGTGCCAGTCTCAGACTCCGTGGACCACTAGCCTTCAAATGAACTCTGTAGATGCTGGCATAGGTGGAGGGGGGGGACCAGTGGGAGGACCAGTATGCTGTGATCCTACATGAAATGAACCTGAAAGTCTGATGAACTCTTGGAAAGAAAAGCAGAAGCCAGAAATGTAGACTGATTTTACAACAGACAGCAAAGGCTGACCTCTGGTAAAACTTGAGGGAATGTGTACGTCTCTTAGAATTTTATTCCTTAGTATGCTTAAATCATTCTCTTAAGTAAAACACTATTACCTCGAGTACAAATCTGTTCATTTTCTCATCTAATGCTTGTGCCTGGAGTCTCTTCTAACTGTTTGCTTGCTTTTCCCTGCTACAGCTTTAAAGAAATGCAGCATGTACACCCTCACCACTAAATCAGCTTGTCTACCTGTCACATTCAGGGCAACTTGGAAATGGTCTGCAATTCAAGGGATGCTATGCTTGCTTTTCCAATCACTGCCACTACATCCTTTTGTGTGGACCAGTGTGCTGGGGAATGAGTCAAGAATAAGAAATCTGAGCCTGGCATCCTGCTGCAGGGTATTCCTTGACCTCCCACCCTTTACAGGCCCTCAGGCATGCTTTGTTCCTATTCTCCTAATGGCATCATCTTACTAAGAAGCCAAAGTGCTGAAAAGAACCGTGAAAATGTGCAGTAACTGTAAAATGTTTCACTTATTCATGGCTTTTTTGTTGTTTTTCTTTAAGATGTCAACCTTGGTCATCCAATGGAAAAAGATCAGAAAATTACTGTGAGCCCCTGTATCTGCCTGCTTTGAGCGGAAAAAGCATCTTGGCCAGGGGTAGAGAAGTCCTGCAGAGATAAAAACCCAAAGTGGATGGCAGGTGGACTAGCACTGTGCTTCCCTGTAGGCCCTCAAGAATTGCTGCCAGTTGTCATAAAGCTTGCCAATAATTCTAAGGAAAGAGAAATCTCAGAACCCCATTTCTTGATTGGCTCCTTTTATCCCTTCCTTGAACACATCTCAGCATTGAAGATGTGCTGGCTGAAAAGATTGACTTTGGATTCTCTGGAAAGCCACTGCAGAAATGATTCTGGGTGATGCTGGAAGCTTTTTGCATGGGAATATCCTTTTTATGCTGGCGGTTTGTTACTCAAGTGACAGACAAATGCCTGGCAAGAAAAAGTCTTGATTTCACTGTTCCTGCTATTGCATTTGTATTGTACTCCATCATTAATTATCTGCCATCTTGTGAGAAGCCCTCGGGAGCCTGATTCTCCACTGCCTCACACCTCTTGTAATCATTTACATCAGTGCAAAGTGAGTGCAAAACACTCTCACACATCTGCAGAGAGGTCCAACTCCAGCGCATTCCAGCAGACAGGGCAATGGAGGGTGAGCCTGTAAATCGTCAAAGGGTGCATATGCGCACCACTCTTTTTTGCACAAGACAAGCAGCATTGGTTCACCTTTAGCTTGATGCCACTGGCCAAGCAAGAGGACAGACAGACTCCTGACTGCCTCAGGCCAGTGCCCTAAAGCTTCTCGAATCTCACCACCAGCTGCACAAGGTGCTGCAGACACTTTGCAATGTTGAGTCTGTCATGGACAGTGGCATGTGGGACATGTATCCTGCTCGTGGTGCTTTGTGAGGTGACAGGGGTTCCTCTCTGCTGCAGCCCAGGGGAGCTGCTGGGGTGTGCCAGACCCCTTTCCACGCCCAGGGTTCCTCCCAGCAGAGCAAGGCACACCTCACGAGCTGAATTTCTAAACGCAAGGTCGGCATTGCTAGCTGGGCTGTGGGAAAGGCCAGGTCCCGGGGCTCCTGAAGGAGAAGATGGCTGGGAGTGATGTGGAAGGAGACCATGATGCATGGCCAATGTCACCCAGGAAAAAACGGTGTGGGAGCAGGACAAGGTGAGAGATACTGCAAAACAGAGGAGGTGACATTTCTGCAGAAAAACTGCTTTTGTTTCTTTCCCATTTCACAGGCAGCATGTCTATTAAATGTGGCTTTTGCTGCCAAAGGACTTGTCATATTACATTAGGTTTAGCAACTTCTGCTGTGGCAAAGCGTGCAGCGTCTCCCTTCACATAAAGAAAATATTTTCGCAAGTCTGTTCAACCTGCTAACTGTGATTACAGACAGTTGGCCCCTGACATGACATTTATTGCTCCAGCGTCCAAGTAAGAGCCTCACAGCACTGCCCAGCCAGCTACCTGAAGAGCACATATGTGTGTGGAGATCTTAAACAAGTTTCTGCTAATGGCTTCATTTTGTACCCTTTTAGTAGGTCTTTAGCAGCTTGATAGAAAACATGGTACAGTAAAGTAGTAAAAATAAAAAGAGTATGTGCAAGCTCCCTCTTTTTATGCTCACCTTGAAATGTATGATATGATACAATATATTATATCCATTTGATGCTGCAAGTGCTCTTTGCATGCATATTTCTACTCTGCTCAGCAATATTCATCATAACTGAGAATCACTGCAATTGTCTGCCTCCACTTGAGAGACAATCTCACACAGAGTGAAAATAAAAGACAGTGAGAAACAACACCAGAACCAGAGACCTGTAACGTGCTGACAATAAACACAAACAACAGGTTGACCTAGTTGGGTGTCTGAGTCATGGAGTCTAGGAGATGACTGGCTAGAGGAAAGTTTGCCATGAATGAAAAAAAAAAAAAATGAGCCCCAAAGAAACCCAAAGCAGAGCAAATGAGCAAAGCAGATACTTCCCTGTTCCCCACAGCATATGCTGATCATGGTCACAGCATCTACTGGAAACAACTGCCGAGAGACCAACTTCTCCACCACTGCATTCAGTAACTGTGCAGCCTTCTGCAAGATCTATCTATATATTTTCCTGGCATTTGGGAAGAAAGAAAGCATAATGAAAGCTTTGCCAGTACAAGAGAATATAATCCGGCAATCATTTGGTTATTAATGATTGGGCTTTTGGGGGAAGTGAGTTGTTTTAAATTGGGTTGGTTATTTTAAATATTTTGTGTGAGTTTAAACCATTTAAAAATGTGTTAAATGGCCTGGCTTTTTGCCTTCACTTTCCTTCCCTGCACAAGACATTTGTAGGGCCTGGATTCTTACATGACTTGGCCTATTCTGTCTTACTTTTTGGCAGGTCACTTTGCTCTATTCTTCTCCAAACTGAAATTAGGCTCTGGCCAAGGGAGAAGCAGAGCAGAATGCAGCCTGCTACAACAGCTTGTAGTGAGTTGGAAAGAACTCTGTGTTATAGATGAGAGCTGATCAAATACCCTTCTCTTTTTTGTTGTTAATTTCACTGTCTTATTTTTAAATTTGCATGTGCATCTGCCAGCAGCACTGCATCTTGCTATAACATTCTTATTAAGCAGGTGGATGAATTGTGAGCAAACAGGATTTAGTTCCATTTTGGTTAAGCGTAGGCTCTTCAGTGACTGAGTTTCATCCACATCTTCTGCGGGACTGGGAATTCAACTGATTCTACAGCATCAGTCTGAACAGTCTCCCTCACAGTTTTGTTTTCTATCATGGCAGAAACTTATTTACAAAAAGACCATGTAAGATTCAGTGCTGGGCACTCATAACTTCTTTTGCCAGAGTTGTACCCCCATTGGCAATAAAATAACTCATGCCCAGAAAGGATAAGTAAGAGCTATACAGCTCTATTCTGCTTTCCCCATTTGCGTTCTTTTTTTGTTGGTGGCAGTGTTTCTTTTCAATTTTCCCTTTTATTCCTTGCTTGTTTTGATATCTGAAGTGGGCCTGGATAAGCAACACAAGGTGGGTGTCAAAACTCAGGGATGGAGAGCTCACATGCCGAAACAAAACCATTTTTCCTCCTCCTTCTTTGCCCACGGTTCAATTCAAAGATATCATCTGAGAGCAGCCTACCCTGATGCAGAGAACCTTTCCAGGAGATTTCTAATATACTACAGTAAGAGCCACTTTTTCCCAAGACCCTCCATAAGTCCCCAGGGACTTTTCATGGTCCACTCTTCGTTAAAATAGAAAGCTAATTTGGGGGGAATGACTAATCCCCTGCCTGAATGCGACATGCCATTTGGACACTTTGTGATCTGGTACACTAACCCTTTGATTTGTTTGGCCTTGTGAAAACCTTTTAAGCTAGGCTCTGGAAATTTACCCCTGAAGCCTCTTCTGGGGCTTGTGTTTTTTATTTTTCTCCCATTTCCTCAAATCTTTCCCTTGTTTCTAAAGAGTGCCATCGTCCGTTCCTGAGCCCTCAAATCCAATTACCAAACAATGTACAAATATATGGCTGAGCGTGGTCTATGGGAACAGCTGCAAAATTGCTAATATTAGGTCTAATTTAGCTACAATAAATTAGCAAGTGTGTGGAAGCAAAATGATGACAGCATAATTATAACAAAAGTCGATGTGTTGAAGTATATGGATGACAATACATACTAATTTTAGCGAAAAAACGCAGCAAATGAAATGCATGCAATGAACAGACGGGACTAATAGCTCAGACACATATACTTAATGTGACCAGTCAGTGTAAAAACAAAAAGATAGATGAAGCTGTTCAGAATCTAGTGCTAACAAGCAGTGTAGTCTGAAACCATTAACTGTCAGGGGTAATAACACTCAAAGTACTGAAGTGCAGTAAAACAGCAGCACTTTTCTCGGGATGATGTGCTGATGTACAAGCACACACCTGTGAAGAGGGTACTAAATCTATCCTCGCGTTTATTACTATGGAGGGAGGAAAAACAACACTAATAATGTAAAGTATAAACGAAAATAGCAGACAGCAGAGAGTGACATTTGCATGGTCCCAGTCAGCTTGTTAGCTGAAGTGGGTTTTAATTAGCTATTTTCCAGCAAGCAAACGAGCAAATTAGTGGCAGCCATAAACAAGCAGAGACAATCAGGCCCAAAGAAAAAAAAAAAGATCGGACCTTTTTCTGTGTGTTTTCCTTTTGGAAATACAATGCATTCATGCTTCAGCTAAATATTTCTATTAACCAAAAGAATGTGGTAAAGCAAAGACCTTGGCAACTGTGCAAGTTCCCGAAGTGGCTCAAAACACAATGTTAACAGTACAGCAGGGACACAAAGCCCTGCTCTGCAGAAACCCACATCGAAGGCTAAACCTTGGGCCTTCCGTGCAGAGTCTCAGGGGCTCCAGCGCACCTTGGCTCTGGTGAGCTGCCCTCCTGCTGAAGACTGCCCACCTATCCTCAGCTCTTGGGACAACAGGGCTCCAGCACCATCCCTCACTCCCACTCTGGATGTGCAGCAGCAGGTGCTTCAAGAAGTGTGATCCAGGGTGTAGGTGCCACCTTCTCCTTTGCACCGCAAGAGGCACAAGATGGGTGTTGCCAAAGGGATGCCTGAGGCTACCAGCTGCTCCTGCTGCTGAGGAAGAGGGATATAGCTCTGCAAGGGCTGCAGGAGACAGGCCACTGGGGTGAGAGTGAGGAGGGGAGAGAGGTGAGCAGACGGGACAACCCCTGTTGCTAAGCTATCCTGCTAAGAGAAGATGCTTTTCAGCGTAGGATGCAGCCCTCGGCAGACAACATGGATTCAGGCAGTAATGAACAAACCCACATTTGGTGTTTCTTTTATTACCATAACATTACTGGCTGCTTAATGAAACCTGCCCCGCTGCTACAGCAACATGAACACGGGACGAAGATCCTTCAGAGCCTGGTCAAGCAAGGCCCAAGGTTAAGTAATTCACTGTAGTACTTTTGCTACTAAACTGATTATATTAATAATCAGCCATAATGAAAAACATGGCAAGCTTATCCCTCGAGTCAGTCATGTTTACCCTCCTGTTCCCTCTGATTTTAAGAAATGCTGATGCAGCAAAGATGGGAAGCCCAATACAAAGGACAGATTGTATACTTGTATCTTCTGCTGAACATGCCCAAATCCTTCAGGTATAAAACCTGACAGCTGAAAAGTCAGGTAGCAGTAAACAACTACCAGAGGTAGTTGCTAGGCAGGAGAGTTCAGTGGTTTGAGCACTAATCTAGACCTTGGGAAAGTTGAAGTTCGTGTTTCACTCTACCAGAAACTTCTACGGCCATGGGTGACCCAGTCAATCTGTCTGGGGATGAAAGTACTTCTGCCTCAGGAATTTGCTGCAAAATGCTCATTAAATACTGTGTAGGGCTTAGATATTGTGGAGAAGGGACTAATTAGTTGGAAGGAACGGAAAACACCTAATAGAAACTAATCTTATTTATGCATCACTATTGGTACATGTGGCACTAGAGAAAGACATTGCAGCAGGCTTTCGGTTGGTATAAATTATCAGAGAGCTGCAGGAGAGACTCTCTTGCCTCCCTGTCCTTGTCTTGTGCCAAGGGTATTACAGTCTAATTAATACAGATAACATGAGTGCAGACGCCTACCTGTTGGGCGCCGTTGGAATATTAACACAAGGGGAGGGCTGGGGGAAGGCTCTTAAAGAAGGCTTATTTTATTTAGTTCATTTGTTTAGCAATGTTTTGATGGTCAGAAAACCCTGGCAATGAGTAGAGCCCAAGAGGCAATTAGCAATGGGGCAGAAAATGTAATGAGCCAAAAAATGAATTAACTTGAGCAGACTAGGCACAGACACAAGGGGCCAATGCTTTTTGCTAGTTTATAACCCCTGTCCCTCTGCTGAATTCAAAAAAGTAGGAGGAGATGTGATTTAACATAGAAACAGCCTGCAGGATATTTCCTACCACACCCGGGGTAGCTCTTCTCTGCACAAAGCACCAGCTGATGTGGTGGCAGGCAAGCAGGCAGCCTGGATCAGCTCTTGCCTAAAGCCAGCCTCTCTCCGTAAAGTTTCCTTCCATTACCACCACGGAGGAGGGCAGAACACTGTGAAAACCAGCACCCAGCAGGCTGCCACCATGCCCAAGAACAGGGGGCAGCCAGGGGTATCCTGTCAGACAGCAGCTCCCAGCACTGCCCTGCCAAGGCAGCAAGGCTAGTGGCAGCAAGAGTGGGGCTAGTGGAGTACGGCAAGCCAAATTTTTCTTTCTTTGCCTGAGTTTCTTTTGGTCCTTTGTTTATTTTTTTCCCTTGACGGCTTTCAGGTTTTGCTATTAGCAAACATACATACTTTGTATAGGAATTCATTCTAAGTCATGGGCTGATATTGTTTTCAGCTTGTACGAAACCATAAGCATTTTCACCACACTCAAACTGTTTACATATTTTGCTTTTACAATGAACTTGTTTCCCTGTCTCTGACAGCAGTTTGTGAACATCACAGGGAAAAAAGCATAGGCAATTGCTCTTGCAGGTACACAGGGGTGGTAACTACCCAGCTTCCACAGGGGGACACAAGAGGTAACTATCACCCAAATTGTCATGTTAGCCATCCTGCTAGCCATTAGAATCAAAGATAATGATTTGTAGTTTAGAGAGCTGCTTGACTGAATCACAGAAAAACACAACTGCCCCCAAGTGTGTGCTAGGATGATTTTCAACCCATGCTGCAGTTCTGCAACGCTCGGTCTTACACGGCCCATAGGCTTTGTCCTGAGGGAGATTATTCCAGCAAAAACCTAAAGTTGTTATGTGGAGTTCAGGAAGGGAAACTTTGAGGAGGGAAAAAAAAAGTCCACATCATTTTAATTCCCTTCTTGCATGGATAGTTCAATGCCAAATAAAAGGACAGGAAAGTCACAAAGCACACACACTTCAACACTGCTCCTTTCTCCCTGGGCCATGCCCAGTGCTATTTCATCATGGCTAGGGGACTTTGGGGGTAGCGGGAGCAGAAGGAAAAGAAGAAAGGTGATCTTTAAAAGAACAGAACTGTTGAAAATTCAGAGCAAACGAGTCAATTCATAGCTTTATCAGCATATAGCAAGTGGAATAGCAAGATATTCCTCGTCAAAGAGGAAAGGCCCCAAATGGATAAAGGTTAAGATAAAGGGGCAGAATTTCTGCCTGGCTCCGTGCAGCTCACAGCTGCTCTGACATTGGCTGGATCTTTGGTCTTTTTCAGGTGAACTATCACTGAGCATAGGAAAGTCATGACCAGCTTCCTGAGCATCCCAGTGGAAAAAAAAAGCAAAGGGTCTAATCCAAATCTTTGACACTTTATATCAACAACTGTATATCTTTGCCTCAGCTCCTGCCAGCCTCAGAAGTTAAATGGACAGCACTGTTCATTTCTTATGCCTACACTGCTGCATTGCTTTTAGTGAAGCTGTGGGTTGTAATTGAGAGTCTGGTAAGGATCCCTTTTCACTGAGTGATGTTACAATCTTCTTTGCTGGAATTATTCTAGCCTTGTAATAGCTCTTTTTAAAGAATAGTCTGATCTACTTTCCAAAATCTTCTGCAGAAAATAAGTTGCATTCATAACACAGGAATGAGATTGAAATCCAAGGCCTTACCCAGCAATATCTCACTCCCCTCAGGACATGTCTTGATGATCCCTCTGTGTGGTGGTGCTTCAGCAGCAGCAGAAGAAACAGCTTTCAGCAAGGATCCTGACAGATCAGAGACAATAAGCCTTCACAGCCCAGGGATATCAGGCAAGCAGGAGACAAAGAGCTCAAAGTTCAGCCCCACACATATCCAATCTGCCTGGAATAGCTAGGTTACCCTTCACCTGGGCACAGGAGCAATACCAGCAAAACCTATTCTCTTTGGCTTCTCTGCCCAAAACATCCCATATGGATTATAAAGATTAAATGGGAAGGGTTGTTCTGCTCACAGCTACCCCCACTAAAGAGTTGCTTCTCATCTCTGAGGACTTGCCTAAACACAGTGGTGAGATTCATGGCTTTCCTTTACTGCAATGGAGAGACTGCACCAATGCCCACAGCAAAACTGAATTTCTTCTCTATTTTTCTATCCCTGTCTCTCTTATTCCTTCATTTGCAATCCTCTCCTCTCTAAAGTTAGCTCTGCCATCATTACTTGCACTGAGCGCACATTAGACTAGTCTCTCAGGAATTAATGAGAAAGCTTAGCAAAGGAAGATAACATAGGGATCAGGATAGCAGCTTCTTTATGCCTGGATTTTGGAGGCACAAATCTACCTTCAGTTCTCACCAATTTCACAAAGAGCTTCAAGAAATTAACTCTTGTGACATGACTTGTTTTCCACTGGGTTGCTGTAAGACAACCCCCGATGGACACAAAGAAATGAAAGTCCAAGCAGGCACATGCTAAAACCCACAGAGGTAAGGCCACACCATAACTAGTGGGGGAGTACCTAGATTTGCTAGGCCAGCATGGTCCAAAAAGGTCAAGCCATGGTGTTGGCTTTGTTAGAAGAAGCAACCATGTGGTGTCTGCCACAATGACAAAGAAATTGCCATTTTGGAATAGGTAGCCTTTTTAATAGGGGTTGCTTTAAGTTATCGCTGTAAAATTTTTTACAGTGTTTTGTGATTCACTTCCCTTATGACAAGGCAGAAGATGTATTTCTGTAGGAACTGTGGCCAGTCTGACTGGTTAGAAAGGAAAGCACCTGTATTTCTGCTTTGACTATAATCAGGAAGAGTTAATCCAGTCACACATTTCCATAGGACATAGACCAGACGGAATAAGCGTCTCTTCTTTCCCTTCCTGGTAGTTCCCCTTCTGAGAAATAGGGGAAACAGCCAAACTTCTAACTACAAATGTTTCCCACCAGGAAATGGAGAGAAACTGAACATCTCATCCCATATCTTCTCCTCCTCTCTGCCTGCTTTCCTGCTTGAATGGAAAAAAGAGTACTCATTTCAAGCATCTTACAGTAACGCGTGGAGGACGCCTCAGGCTGCTATTTTGCAAATGAACGACGAAGCCCAGATACGAACTGAGGATCAGACTGTAGTCATAATAAAACTACTGTCTGCACATGTGATTATTGGTAGCAGTGGGAACATGAGAAATTCATAGGCTGAGACACAACGAGCTCCCTTAAAGTCTGAGCATTCTTCTGTAATTTGAATAGATTAGGGGTGCAAATCCCCCAGGATTTAATCTTACAAGTACATTTTCCTGGCACTTCATACTTTGCCAAAAAGAGCTTCCCAGAGGTGTCTTTTCCCCTCCCACTATTTCTATCCTTCTGCACTTAGTTCCAGCAGCAAGCATGGGAAGAACGGGGCAAACCCAAAAACTGTCTTATTTTGAAACTCAGTGATCCTCTTTGGATTTGAAAGATTGGGCCAAGCTGTATGCGTGAGAAAATTATTGACACTCCTTGTAATTAACTAGTCCAGTCAGTTCAGTTTTAATGCTTATTTCTATATCTTTAAGCTTCTATCACAGAAAATATGCCTGTAGTTTTCTTGACATCCAGGTGTAGCAGTGATCTTCTCATAAAAGATATCTTACCCCAAAGGGCAGATAGCTCCCTGTATTTTTTTTCCCCAAACACTAATACAACTAAAAGAGTTTCTTGAAGAATAAATGGGGTATAGGCACAGAAGCACTTTTTTTGCATTGCAAATACAGAAGATCAGATTCCAAACTGCTGAATATGATATAAATATAGCCTCTTACAGATTAAAATTAATGGAAATACATAGCCCTGTTGACTTCATTTGGCTTTGGATCAGCCAAATGGATCGCTATACATATCCAAAGCAAAGGCGATTTTGACATAGGCACAAAGGCTAGACACAAGAACCAGAAATCTGGAATCTGGAAGACAAATAAGCCACCCATATAAAAATATTCCATGACTTTTAATGCTGCAAATATTTGCAGTAATGACTTCTCCCAAGATTTTCAGATGATCTATGTGTTCCCTAGGTCTCATCTGCTTTTCTGCCATGACCCTAATTTTATTCAAATGCAGCACACAGAAAAGAAACATTGCCTTTTTCCTTAGCTTGATTATGCTGTTATATAACAGACCAAAACCCATGAAAATGGGAAATGCAGAAGAAAATCCAGACCACAAAAAAGCATATGTGCAGGAATGATAAAAAAATCAATTGCTAAAATTACTTTCTTGGTATTAGCTTTTAGGCAGCAGTGGACAAACAGAAAAAAAGAAAGTCTCCTTCTAACTCTTATCTGAAGATAAGAATGCCTGAAGTATTTGGATTTGCAAAGCTGTGTTGGCATCTTGTGAATTCAGTTTTGCACTGAGTCACGCAAATCCATTCTCTTCTAACATCAACATTTCTCCTCTCTCTGGTTAAGTGTAAGGGATGACCAAAAAAACAACCCACTTAGGGAAAACACCAGTGGTATTTCCTCACCAAGTCCCCTACTGCAGCCTGATCTTCATCATGGCTCTGTTGTAAATTTCCCCTCTAATTGCCGAGCACTTGCTCACCAGGCCACCAGCAACAACGCTCCTGGACCTATGCACAGATCCAAACAGCACAAGCACCGCTGAAGAGCATTGCAGGTTGCTTCATCTGTCCCCTTTTATTTATATTTTTTTCCCTTACACATTTCTTGGCCTTCCTATGACATAGCAATGTGATAGAGAACGTGCCTATCAGACAAAAATCTCAGAGTAAAGCGAGGCATAAAATTTTAGAAAGACATTTTCCACTAAATTCGTAGTCTTCTGCTGTAGTAAACATTTCTGCTATGCTGCGTTGATGATGATTAATAGAAGACTTGACACAAAACAAACAAGATATAAGAATGGTATTCATTGTCCTTCTCTCAGCACATTTTCTTCTAAGCTCTTTCCAGATTAGAAAATAAATTGTTTTTCAGGATTTAGGTATTTCCAGTTGTGGAATCAAAAAAGATAGGAATCAAATTATTGAGATATAGGAATTTTCAAGCTATGACTAAAAGGCAAGAGCGAATTTCTTTCCTAACAGGAGAGTGTGAAGACACAGCCGCTTCCTTTGAAGGACAGTGTGAAAATTCAGACAGGCTTCCATGCTGCTCCAAATGAGTGCAAAATAAAGCAGGCACTCCAGATCTTCTTGGGAAGAGTCTCAGAAAGAGCTGGAAAAAGAATCATACTTCTGGAGAAGGGATAACTGGCTTTCTGAAGGGTTCTAAAGACAGAGATTGATTCACATCCCAAGGCAGTGCACCAGGACAAATGTAATTTCCTGGATGTTAAGAGTTATTAACACCATTAATGGCATGGTAGTGGCAGATCACATCTGACCACAGCAGAGTAGCTGTGAGACAGAAGTGACAGGCTTTCAGAGTAAAACACTTCATTGGTATTGTGTAAACTGGCGCTAAGAGATGGCTGTAAAACAAAAAGCCTTAACTGCTGATGAAAGTGAGAGCACCATCCAAACTGCACCCTCAAAACACCTGACCTTCGTGGGAGAGCTGCTGCGTTTTTGTCTCCCAAAAACTCTGGTTCCTTTTGCACATGTTGCTTTAGTGTTCATGGGTCCTGTTCCTCCCTCCTCAAACAAGACACACCGGCACCAGATCTCTCAGAACACCTCTCCCAACATCCTTTAGGAAAGCTGTCATATCAGGAGCCACTTTGCTTTTCAGTCCTGACTTCCCTCCCAGCACATACACAGAGGAGACAGGGACAAAACATTTCAGATTTCAAATCACTGACACAAAGGTTCTTAACACAAAGACTCCTGTGAGCCACAAATATTCCCAGATTCCTTTGCTTTAAATCAAATACTTTCATACTTAGAAATTTCTGGTGGTGCCTTAATTTTGGAACATGCAAACTGCCATTCACAGAGTATCAAGGTTTGGGACCTAGTCGATTCTTCCCAATAAATATGACAAGAAAGCAGCTCTAATAACTTGTGTGATGCTTTTTCCTGTACTTTTTTAAATTTTTTTTTTAATTGTTTTTTATTTTCTGCAATGAAAGAGAGAACCTGGGAGATAGCAGGAACCAAGGTTGATCTAACAGGCAAACACAATATATTTGTCATGGTTTTCATGTTATATTTCCCATATGCATGTTAGTGCTACCTTTCCACTGGTAGAAGAGAGAAACTCTTGTCCCACCATGTTGTTATCAGTTTCAGCAGCATAAACTGAGCTTTTCACTATAAGAAGAAATGATTCATGAATCCATCTCATTTGTCTTTTGTTTAGATGGAAGCATCTCTCTTTCCCCAGCAGAAGAAAAATGGTCACTACCTTTATTTTTCACCTCGTCTATAATCGATTATCTCCTTGCCAGGGAAAAAAAGGGATAGAGCCTCTTCTGCAAAAGAAGAAATGACCCCTTGCTGGAAGGACTTAACCCAGGCACAAAACCATGGTTGCTAGAATTTTCTTTATTGCTACTTCTTTCCTTTATTGCTGCCTTTTCAGACAGAGGCCTCCTGAGAGTACCCTCATAGCGGGCACCCGAACATGAGACCTCTGGGTGCAAACATATGAGCCCTACCTGTTGCATTAATGTAGGATCCCTATCAGCTGTCACTTAGAGCAGCCCCGACGTGCTCCTTCAGGACTCCCTGCTCTAGGTTAGAGGCTGCTGCAGCCCTGAACAGCAGGAGTCCATTCTTGCATATTTTATTGATCGCAGTGTGCACTTAGGCAACACTTTTTTTTTTCATTTAACATTTATTTAACAATTGCTTTCACAACCTGGCACAAAGGTGGAGGTTTGCTCTCGTGTCCCCAAAGGAGAGTGCAATCTGACATGGTGGAGTGGATGTAGTGCTGAGGGCAGTGCAAACAGCCCCTCTGAATGCCAGGGAACAGTGTGTGTGTGAGGGAGGGGGGGATGGGGAGGTGTTGCAGCACCACTGCAGGTACTGGGAAGATAGAGACCAGCAGCATCCCATATCCTGGACAGTCACCACAGAGGCAGCTGAAAAAACCTGTCAGACTGGGAAGGCTCAATAACAAAAACATTCTTCTATTTAAAGAATGATCCCATTGATGCCCTCAGGCTTGCCCTGGTAAAAACCTCCTGGTCTTCTGCCTCTATAGCTGGACTGCAGCCATACAGACATAACATTGCCCAGCATTTTATTTCCACACATCTTTAAAAAGAGAGCTGCTATAAATCGTTTTCAAGTTACAGAGTATTTTGTTCCCCAGACAATACTTCAGTTCCCTATAATTACAGATAAATGAAGAAGTGTTCCGGTAATTATGCTAGCAAAGAGCATTCACTTTCGGAGAAGGATATTTTAAAAATATTCTGGGAAACTGCAGGTAAAGAAAAAAGAAGCTTGGTTTGCTCTCCTCTCCCCAGCTCTGGTGAGGGTTGCAATAACCCCAAAAGCCAATCATATCCTAGGCTGCATCCAAAGCAGCATGGCCATCAGGGCAATGGAGGGGATTCTGCTCCTCTACTCCTGCTGCACCTGCAGTCCTGCACCCAGCTCTGGGGCCCCCAGCACAGGAAGCACATGGACCTGTTGGAGCGAGCTCAGGTGAGTGACACCAAGATGATCAGAGGGATGGAGCACCTCTCCTGTGCGGAAAGGCTCAGAAAATTGGGTTTATTCAGCCTGGAAAAGAGAAGGCTTCAGGGTGAATTGTGATCTTGCAGTACCTGAAGGACCCTGCAAAAAAGGAGAGAGTCTCTTTACAAGGGCATGTAGTGATAGGAAAAGGGGGAGTGGCTTCAAATTGAAAGGGGGTAGGTTTAGATTAGATATTAGGAGGAAATTCTTTACTATGAGGATGATGAGGCACTGGCGCAGGTGGCCCTGAAAACCTGTGGATGCCCCATGCCTGGGAGTGTTCGAGGCCAGGCTGAATGGTGATTTGAGTGACCTGGTCTAGTGGAAGGTGGACCTGCCCATGGCCTTTCTACGATTCTGTGATCTTCCCCAAGAAATGCACAGCAGGTTGGGGACCAGCACCTCCCACTGCCCTCAGTGGAGCCAGAGCAGGACCGGGCACAAGAGCTGCCCATGAGTCAGCAAGTGGGGCTAAAGCCCCAACACTGAGATGAGGGAGCTGGAACCTCTTTGAAGGAGTCCCTTTGCAGGTGCTGCTTTGAGTATCTGGGCTCACACTGACTTTCATCCTCCCTATCTCAGCCAAGAGAAATGCAGTCTGGTGCTGCCAACAAGTCAGTTGCCACAAAGACTTCCCCTCAGCTCTTCAGCAAGGAGCACTTTTCTGTCTGCTCTTCTGGGGGATATAGGCTCCTCCCATGTCTAGGCCCTGATTTACCCCATTTCTACCCACAAGCAAGTGGCTAAATGCTGTGGCAGCACACGGCACTTTTACACACACCTTGCACAAGTGACGGTGGGAGAGGAAAGGAGATGCAAGCTCAGGCTTCATCAACCTAACCAGAGAAGCTACAGACCACAGGAGACTGCAGACCATCTCTCAGAAAACCAAAGTATTGGTTTTCATTAAGAATGCTCAAAAATGCTGGTTTTTTAGATTTGAAGGGGAAGATGGCAGAAGCATTTCTGTTAGTCTTCAGTGACTTTGCTGAGACCATCTGTAATAAAAGAAGAAAAGGAGGGTACATGAGATGCGGGCCGGGTGCAGCATGTTATAATGATGCATCTCCTGGAGAAAACGTCGCCTTCAGATGAGACATTTCCCCAAGAACACTGTCACTCACGGCTTACTGCAGGTGTCAGGTGCCCCAGCTATTGTTATTATTATTATTAGATATTTGCCGAGTGCCAGCAGTGCACCTGGTGCTCATCATCAGCTCAAATAAGCTGCTGATTTTTAACAGTGGACTGACTGCATTTCCACTTGTGAAAATTTGCCTGTTTGCTTCTTCAGGCACTCTCTTCTCCAAGGGGAATTATGCAATATACTTTTGTTTCCTTCCTCCAGGACTTTTGGTACCTGTTATTTTTTTAAGCACGCAACAGCCCAGCTTCTCACCACAGTAAGCCAGTCTTTTTTATCCGTCATCTCTTCGGGATCAGATCGCTAATTCACGTACAGGATAAGACAACTGCCAAATTATTATACTACAAAGAGAAGATCTTCAGACACCTGTCATCTTGATGAAAGCAGCACCATCAACTGACCTTTGCCAGTTCAAGGTCGATAATGAGACAAGTCAGGCAGGAAGAGCAGCGTGTGCTGACTCCATTAACGCTGGCTGTGTGCACACTCAGTAGCACTGCGTCTCCTGTCAATTAGTGTGGGTAAACTAGGGACTGCTGATTGCCAGAGACATGGCATAGCGAGCTGCTGCTACCTTTACTTCTACACCCTGCTGCATTTTAATTAGCTCCGTTCCCCTGACTATTTCTTCAGAGCTTCATTACTGCCGTCTTCAAGAAACTCAAGGCAAGCCTTTTACATTGCACATCGCTAATGAGAAGAGATGTGAACATCCTCACCACGGAGTTGGATAATGCCGGACTGTCTGCATGAGCACATGAGGGGGCATGGGAAGATTTAAGGGGCTTCTCGGCATAATGCAGTGTAAACATCGCTCAGAGATGGCAAAAGAATAGAATGAGCCAGAGCCCACAAGGAAAGGTATTCCCAAAATGACCAAAAGCATAGGACAGAAAAATGGTGCACGGTCCATGATGCGCGCAGGTGAACGTGTGTGTGTCCTTGCATCAGGTGTGGTTTCAGTAAGGATTTTTAACGCCCACCCACATCCACTACAGTTTAATAGCCTGAGCTGGTAAGTTAGGAAATAGAGAGTTGCCCCAAGGGGCGCCGTCTTTGGCTCGCACAGTCCATGCGGGGCACGGACAGCAGCCACGAAGAGTTGACAGACAAAGGACCTGGGGCATCTCTCCGTCATTTCCAAGATTTCCCATGGAGCGCCACAGCTTTTCAACAGAAAGACAGGTGTTTGTAATTTTTTTTGCTGTATTTTTAACCTTTTTTTGCAGTCAGTTTGATACTATCAGTGTGGCTGTTCTAATTTTCCTTGAGTTTCAATTATATTTGAAGCAAATTGTGATAGACAATTGCTGTCTTTACAGACAAGTGCTGGCCAGACCCACTTACAAAGAGCTTCAGGTTAAAGCATTAGGGTCTCTACAGCTCTCCTTTCACAATACACAGATGTGCTTGGTGCAGGTCAGCTTGGTGAGGGATTCACATTGGCGTTTTGAGTCAAAGTCTCAATCCTGTTCTGTTTTTACAGTTTCATCAGCATATGAGTGGTTCTGCTGCTACTTGGCTCAGGCATCTATAAATCCCAGCTATAACTCAGTATGAATACTACCTGAGTCCTACTCCCTGCCCTGTATGACCACCAGCATTCATTCCATTCTCACAACAACAGCTCTTTTAATTAACTTCTCTCATACGTCACTCATGTCCTTACAGACTTGCAGCTAATGAGCCAGCAAATCTACTTTGGGATTGTTTTCCTCAGTGAGCGCGGGTACAAATCTTGTAGATGCCACAAAAAGTTGTGATAAGAGCATTCATGCTGGAGATGTTGGAGAAGTCGTGGGATGGTCTAAAGAAATTCTGTTTTCTACATGGCTTCAGGAGCTTCTGGATAAGAGGTGGAAAATTAATTAGGTTGAGGTTTTTTCTGACAGTCCTTTTATTCTCAGCAACCATTCGGAAATCAAGGATGTGTCTCCTTCAGTTTAGTAGCTGATTTACTGCTTTAGAAGAAAAGGTTCCTCATAACAGTATCTCCCTGGGAAACCTCCTTTACAGTTAGTGACCCAGCTTCATTTGGTGTTTATTGCTTTCTCTGCATTGAGCAAACTTAGGCCTAGAGACAGCTCTGCATTGAAAGTGGCTTCTATATCCTTTCAGCTGCTTCTGGACCTGCCCAGGAACACCTGCTGTCCTCTAAGTGACTGTCCGTACAACAAACCAGTCCTCCTGGAGAGGATGCTCCCATGAGTGTGACATGGAGGGAAGAAAGCAAACCAGAGAAGCTGGC
The DNA here is from genome assembly GCA_013398055.1 of Ifrita kowaldi. Classification (NCBI taxonomy): domain Eukaryota; kingdom Metazoa; phylum Chordata; class Aves; order Passeriformes; family Cinclosomatidae; genus Ifrita; species Ifrita kowaldi. Next base: position 124,899 of record VZRS01015014.1, read on the forward strand.
TGGACACAGGGGAGAACTCTCATCATCCTGTCAGGAAGTGGTGCAGGACTGTGCCTCTCTGGTGAGCCTGTGGCTCATCACAGAGTTGTTCTACAATGGCACATTCTGGCCTTAGCATATGCTTCCATTATCAAAAATAATAAAACTAACCCACCTCAAAACAGAAACACTGCCTTCCCCCACATGTACCTGGAGCTCTGTTTTTTTTATTTTCCTTGAAGGACTAAAAGAAACCTACTTTGCACCCAGGCATAAAATATCATTAAAAAAAAAATCACATCATCAAAACAGGATTTGTTTTTCTAAAGTGCCTCTACCTGATGGGGTTTTTGTTTCCTCTGAAACAAGAGGCTGCTGTCAGCCCTCTGCATTCTCCCAAAGCTAACTGGAAAAAAAATAGTCCTTTCTTTCTTAAGGCAAATAACCATTATCCAGAAAAGCCTGGACACCCAGCACTGCTTCTCCTTTTATTCCTCACCCACGAGCAGTCAGATTGCTTCAACATTCATGCTGTGCCATCTAACAAATGCTTGCTAGCCACCTGTGTGGATATCTTTAAAACAGTAACTTTAAAAAACACCCACCAGCATCCAAACATATGGATATGTGCCTGAGGGTTGGATACATTCTGTACATACAGTTATTCTCATGCCTGGTGCAATCTGATAGTCCATCTATGCTGTTGCAGGGACACCTCCCTGCATCCTCCCACAGGCTCCTACACAGCAGTTCAGGATCAGCCAGTGGGTATCAGTGGTAGCCACAATCTAAATTCTCTTTATCATCTCAGTGTTTGCACTTTATCGTGCAACCCTGATTGGTAAAGCTAGAGCTGACATAAAGGAATTGTATTTCAGAGGAAATGCATGAAGTCATACAGATGATGGCAAGGACGGGTGCAAGTCTGTTGCCACAGGGGAGCATCGCTTCACAAACCTCTCAGCAGAGCAGGTGAAGCCACTTTTACCAACTCTGGCTATTCTATTAGAAATATCTTTTTATTTATTTTTCATATTGCTCCAGCTGTGCATGCCCGCACAGCATGAGGCTGACTTGAGGAGCCTGAAAATATTAGCATTAAAGCTCAAAATAGAAGCAAACCACTCCAGATCCCAAATCTCTTCTCTACAGGTGACAGGATCGCTGCCTAGAAAAGTGCTTCTTTTCCCACGCTTGATTATAATTTTTCCATTAAGATGAATTAGCTTCTTGACAGAAAATAGTATTACCAATAGAGCTAAGCCTACTTATTCCCCCACAAAATTGCTGTATTTTCACTGGGAAAAAAAATAAAAATTAAAAAAAATATTTTTGCCACATACTTCACTGAAAGCAAAATATTTCTGACATGCATTTCATTGAAAACCAAAATTTTTTTACTGGAAATATGGCTGCAGTCCCTCAGGAGATGTGCTAGTTCATTGACTCCCTTTTTCCCAAGGGAGTCTATGCAAAGAGAGCGTAGAAAAAAAAAATCCACTCACATTTGCACAGACTCTGTATTTTTCCCCACACTTCCTCAGACCACATTTACTGGCAAACCAGACAGCAGACAAAGGACATCCCTTCTCATTCCCCCAGCACAAAGAAGCGATGCTCACTACGCATCGCGAGGTATCACAGTGGCCATGACAGTCACACGAGACACCAAGAAGCCAAAGGAAATTTTCCCGTAACTCTCTCCTAACTGGGCTGTGCCATTTCCAGCCTGCACAACAGCATCTCCTTCCCTGCAGCACTGACAAGACTGGGCCCACAGCGCCTGGGCCACAGCTCTCTGGATAGCAGCTATTTTGCCCAAAGAAAATGGTCTCACAGTTTTTCAAGCTCCACGTATAGGTGAAAAATTGTGGATGGCCGTCACACCTCATGACTCACTTTGGGGCACTGGCACATCCATGAAGTGTACTCAGAAATGCCTGTCACTCTGCATCTCCTCTGCTAGGCTGACAACCTAGTGAGGGGCTGGACTCTAATAAACAGAAGACAGCACAGTGGCAGCAGCATCCAGCCAAGGCACCCATCGTGCCTTTGAAGGCAGACACACATAGAGAGTTTCTGTCTTGATCATAATTAAAGACTGTTTTCAGTCAAAAAATAAGTGGCAACTGAGGTAAAAATTTGCTGTGCTATGCAGGTGTCTAAACAAGCAAAATAACAGGATTTTTTAAAGCATGGTGGCAACTACCGCCCCTTAGAAATAAGCTGACAAGAAAACCAGAAGAAAGACAAAGAAATGCTGATCAAAATAAAGGAAAAGAAGGATTTAGGGATTTATGTTTGCCCAGTAGTCAGCTACACAAATTGCTTGTGAATAAGTGTTTAAAATGTTTTAAAATGTGTTTGAGGCATATCTAGGCTTGCTTATTTGCCAGGAAATAATATTTATGCATTTCTATCTGTTCTGTTCTAAATCACCCAAAATAGACTGTAATGTTGCTAATAAAGCAATATGAATCCAAAAAGAGCAGGAGCAGAAAAAAACATCCCCAATTAAGGAAATAAGAAATAAAAGACATGGATGTGTTCTGAAGCTGAGAGTAATTCATGCAAACAAACAAATCACCAAAAGCATGCTAAAGAAGCAGGAAGGAGAAAACATGTGGTGTAGAAACTACCATGTGTCCATAAGAGATTTATCTCAAGAATCTCTCAAGTGCCAGTGTTATCTGCCTGCTAGGAATGTAGGGATATTTAAGCAACATGAACCATTAGTACAGTTTCTCTGAACAAAGAACCAAAGGCGAGAGAGACCAAATGGAAAACCGTGCGATTTTCTGTTTCTTCCAAGGTTTACCCAATTCCCCTGGGAACAGAGCCGGGAAAGAAGCAAAGACGATGTTTTCTCAATAAAAAAAATAGAATCTGAGAAACGCCTGGGCTAAACTTGAGAGATTCAGGGCCAGGTTGTGACCATCAGTCCATAGCTTGGTACCTGTGCCAGCTGCCCTCCATCCTGCCAGCCTGCATGGTTTCACCTCTGAGCGAATCTTTTAAGGTTTGGTCATGTTGGAAGAAGCTTTGCCTTAAAGATAAATGCAATGTTTTGCTAGGTCATTAACTACAGCTCATGACTGGACTGTGAAAAAACAGACTTCAGCATGGGCTAAAATTATAAGGGATAATTCGTGACACTCACTTTCCTACCTCAGCCACCAAAGTGGAAGTAATTTCTATTGGGTTTGTAATACAAACATCAGGTCCTTGCTGCAAGACTAAAAGCAGCTTCAAATGCTTTGTTCCACTCTCATTTCAGCAAGGCAAAGGTATTAGACAAACAGCCAAGCACAGATCACATTCTGCTGTCCCCTAAACTCACATAGATTTATACAGAGCATCTCCACTAGCTTCCATCCACACCTGTGCCTGTGGGCTACAGAGAAGGACTGGGGTCTGAAGTTTCAAAGTTTCTTGTGAGAACCAACATTCTGAAGCAACCCTAGGAAACGTGTAAAAGAAATCTCCTTGTCTCCTTTCTCCCCTAGCAACAAGGTAGTAAACTCCATGGATAGTAGTTTCTCAAAAAAAAAGATAAAGGATAAAAAAAACCACTAAGAGCTATCAGAGAATGGCTAAAACAGCATGAAATGAGAGTAAAAAAAGAAAAAACAAAGACCTCAAGACCCTAGCAGTGCTCACTAGACAAAGTGAGAATGGAATACGTCTCCATTCTTTTACTCCCCATTAAAATGTGTTTGTTCCCCCCTACTGACCATCTTATTTGATTTTTTTTTCTGGATGATTTTCTGTGATAATCACTGAAAAAAAAAAAAAGAATAAAAGTCTACTTGGTCTCCTGGGCCTTGGCAGAATTATCTGAAATTCAGCAGAGCAGAGAAGAAGGAGGGAAGGTTTACATTTTCTGTTTGAGTCCTGGGTCTTCTTCTAGGACACAGCAACCCTCCATTATTTCAAACATGCTCATTAGGTGCTGAGCTAAAGGTAACTATAATGAAATTCAATTTTCTATCTAGCACCAAGGTGCATAGGTTTCTGGGCAGCCAGATCCTTGTCACCTTTTCTGTGTGTTGTGGCTAAGTATGAATATTAATGAACTACGAGTTCTCCTCACCCTCCCCTTTCCCAATTTATTCACAACTATTCTGTCTTTCTGCAATGAAAGGAGAAGAAAAAAAAATGCAAAATATAATTAGCTTCTCTATGAGAAGCCCTCAGTGTGCTCTGGCATCAGTGACTGAGCCTCCCACCTTCCTAGTGGACAGTGTTCTGATGAAGAAAAGAACCTTTAATAAGACAGGGGTTTGATTATCTTCAGAAACCCTGACAACCTTCCAAGAGCTCTGGAATGAAAATAAGATTTCTTACTCATGTTCCTGGCTATAAAATAATATTGCACAGCCTAACAATAAATGTTTTACCCAAACTTGGGTCACACATTTCTTGATTGAAAATCTGCACTCTCACAGAGAGCAAGGACAGAGGGTTTGGTCTAAAACTACTGGAGCTAATAAGAATAATGACATCTCCCCTCTGCCAAGCCATCACTTCTCTAGAGCTTGCAAATTAGCTCTAGTACTGGCGTGGGAATCCATAATTATCAAGCCATAGACTTGCTACAGACTGCCAACACCAGTCCCTCAGGAAAAGTCTCCTTTCATCAATCCCAGGCACAGTGAGGGCACAGCGAGTCAGTGTATCCCACCACAGGCTGACCCCAGCTAGGGGAACAGAGGCAGAGAGCAGATGTCACCACATCCTGTTTTCTCCTTCCAAAGTTGCAGCATCTCAGAGAACCAACTCCAGGCCAGCACTTCTCCACCAAGGAAGGCAGGAGAACCTGCAATGGAAAACTGATCGCAGGATAAGGTGCCCTACCACCAAATTGGAGAGAACTTCAATGGGGAGGGAAGTACACCAAACACACAGCTTGAAAAACAAGTGGTTGCACTCACTAGCCTAGCCAGGAGCTGCCACCTCAGCAGAAGGAAGACCAAGCCTCTCTTTCTTCAGCTTGCCTGTTTTTCCTGGGCTACATCACCACAGGATCAGGTTGAGTCCCATCAGCTCTTTGGTTCCCAACCCCACTGAAGGCCACCTCTACTGAGGCCCAGTACAGCAAGAGCATCCATTTCCCACCTTCCCTTCACCCCACAAAAAAGGCTGGTCACCAGGACAGCTGTGAGGACCTTCTCAGTGCCACGATTCATCATTCATGCCTGGACAAGTTCAGTGGGCTGGTTCACAGCACACACAGATACCCCGTTCAGCTCTCCAAATGGGGGCACATGTTGCTGCATCTTGAGTTCCAAAAGTACACTTCTCCTTTCAGCCCCCCCCCCCCAAAGGTACAGGCTTCCATGGAGTGTGTCTGCATTTGAACTGATGAGTGCTCCCCAAAATAGAAGACAAAAAGCTAATTCCAGTCATCTCCAAATTATTTTATATTAATAATGATTTGCATTAAAAATTAATTCCCTTTGACTGTGTTCACACCTCAGTGGTGTTTATTGACTGAAAACATGCTGGTAAATGTGTTTGCTGAAGAAACATTCCCTGCACTGGCAAATTTTGGGCAAATATTTGTGGTAAGCCATTTTCAAAACTGCAAACCCAAATATTTATCCCAGAAAAAGGATTCTAGAAGTCCACTCACAGGACAGAAACACACCACACAACCTCTGTCTCCAGCCAGCCTGACAGGCGCCCAGCAGCTCTGCAGACAAAGAATCCCTCAGAGGGGTACTGGGGCTGGCTGATAAAAACCCAGCTTGCTTACAAGCAGACCAAAACCTGAAGGAGAGGAAGGACAAAATTTATGAAGCAATCAACTCATGGAAATTATTTGCTCAGTGTGCCTATCACATTTGGTGAAAGGAGGAAGCACACGCGAGGCCTGTCACAGCTCCACTGAGGTTGAGGTGGAATGGGGTTTATTCCCTTCTGTTTCTGTGGCAATGAATAGCAGCAGTGCTCCCTCAGATTGTGTTTTTTGCAGGCTATATGCCCTCAGAAGGAGGGTCAGCTGGATGGTGGCCACTAGACCTCAATTAGATATGAAAATATTATGTCGATGGAAAGTCGTACATAGCTGCAGAAATGCCCTTATGCCTGCTCAAACTAGAGAAGAAGAAGGCAGCTTAGAAAGCAAATTTCATATTACATCCAAGCCAAACATCTATAATATATGTTTTGTTTGGTATTTACGCAGAATCTATCTGAAAACGAAGGTGCCTTTAGTTGCCAAGGGTAGCAGATGTGTTTTCTGCAATCTACTGCCAAAAAGTAAGTTAAGAAAGGAGAAGAGGGAAGTTCAGCTCCTTCAGCATGGAGAGCATGGTATCCAAATACTTCAAGTCAACCCACTTGCAATAAAACTTAAAGTATTTTACTCAGACGGCTGAGACTGCAGCTGATTATTTTTAATCTCGACAATAGCATGACGCCCAAGTGGCAGTGGCAGAGTTCAGCCTTCCTGGAGTGCACCTTTGCCTGTCACCTATAAGGGATATGTGGGAACAGCCAGAAGACCTACCCTCGGTCTAGCCTGAGAAATGGCAGAGGCAGGACTTGTTTGAGGACTTTTCTGCAGCCTCCTCCAAATAAACTGGGTGGTTCAGGCTGCCGAACAACTTGATCCCACAGCCCAGTCCTGCCTGACCAGTCCTCCCCACTGCTCCTTCTTGTAGGCTCACCACAGAGGACAGGGCTTGACCCACCTTTGGCACAATGTCCCTTGAGCAGTGCACAGCTCCTTCCAGTTCAGTACCTTGATGCGAGGGCAGAAGGAAATGTATATTGCTACCAGCCTGGTGCAAGAGACGTGCTGCACTCTTAAAAAACAAAGGATTTTATTTTTTTGAGTTCTCAGCCTTTCTGTTTTTCATGACCTAAAATTTCATTCTCAAAGGACTTCCTTCAAGGCATTTTAAGCAGAACTACACACAAAAAGCCCAAATGGCCAACAGAAGATCAATAGTGTTTTTCCCAATGCAACCTGTGAAAAATTGCATTTTTAACGTGCACTTTTAACCTCTCTCAGACTCCCCGTCTCAGTGACGACCACATAGCATATGGTTCTAGCCGTCAGAAGAATTAAACAAGTATCTACGAAGATAATGAAGCAGTAAAACCTGCAATAGAGATTAAACTCTCTGGAAACCTGTGAGTAAGTGGAAAAGGTTTAGAACAATGCTTCATTGCAAATTGGAAAACAATCAGAAGATAATTTTCTTTTAAAGCAGACAAGAATCTGAAGAGACTGTGAAATTGTAGAAGAATTTGTAATGTATGTAAGGCAGAGGAGCTGGTCATCAAATGTCGGGAGGGCTAACCTATCCTTGCCAAGGGAGCAGAGGGTGATCAGTACCAGCAGCAAAACATCCAGTCAGAGCCTGCTGGGGGAACAAACTCTTGGTGCCAGAACAAGAGTTTGCCAAGCAAAGAAAGTTGCCCGTTCTGGACCAGTGTTCACACTCCTCCAGCAATGTAAGCACTAGAAAAAGTTCAGTGCTCCTAGCAGGGAGCAGGAATACAGAGTTCAGAGCTGAGGCAGGGGGTGCAGCGTGGTAGGCAGCTCTCACCATGTCATGGACACAGCACCATAAATAACCAAATGGGGAGAAAGGTTTGCATCCACAGCATTTTTTCTAGAGGCAGGCACAAGTCATGGGACACAGTATCTTCGCAGAGGCCACATTTGCACAAAATTTATGTGGAAGGAAGGCAGAGTCTGGCCCTGCCTATTGCCCCTGGTGCAATCTCAGATGGGAGAGAGCAATCTGAACTCCAACATGACCTCAAGTGGCACACTGTCAGACAGGATCCCATCTGCAGGGTCACCCTCTGAACCACAGCATGGCAGAGAGCCTCTCTGATTATCCATGGATGGAGCACGGCTGAGAATCCCCTTTTCCTGTTGGCCCTGGGAGGGGCAGATGCATACAGGCACGACTTTCTGAAGATTTTGCAGGAACCTATGCACCAGTTGTGCTGCATGAAAGTTCTCATGTCAGAGCTCCGGAGAGGTTGCTAATTGCTAATTTTGCCAAGACTGAGAAGGAAAAGCCATAGCACCTGAGTGATGCAAGAGCCACAAAACTTCCCTACTGCAATACCATAAAAAAAGTATTTTAGCCTCTGATAAAGGTTCCCAGCTTTTTAAGGCCTTACATACATTAATAAGCTTAATTGTTTGTGAGTCTCTGTAGCCTAATCATTAACATTTGCAGTTAATGCAAATGTCACTCACTATGGTTGCACCTACATTACCTGCTCAGCTACCTACCACAGAGTCCAGGAGACCTGAGGGATCATGGTGTACTCTGCTCTCACTGGGCCTGGGTTTCCCTTGCAGTGTGCACTAGAGTTTCATCCTGAGAAAACATGTCCTTAGGCTCAGGAACCCAGAAGTGCTGCTACATTCCATAATATATGTAAGGACAGAAAACCTCACCAAAGGTCCTACAAGCCCACGCAGAAAGGTAGACTCTCAAAAGCACCTTTCATTGGAGGCCAGCAAAATGAATAAAAATATATTTTCTTTATTGCTTAAGAAGGGATGAATGCTATTGAAAAAGGAGTAGCCAGTAACAGTAGTAGCAGTAGACAATATTTTCTGGGATTAAACTATAAAGCAATATTTGCAGGAAACTACACATTGATTCTGACTCTGCAAGCCTCAGAAACTTTCCCTGGTTGTGAGTCCAAGCTTCCACCTCAACCCCACCAAAGCTGATGGAAATGGACAGTGCTGGTTATTCAAGGAGCTCTTGTTTTCAGAGGAATAAAAATGACAGGAGAAACATATATATCAGCACAATCATTCCTTTGGCTCTTTCACTCTCCTTCTCCGAGTCCTGGCTATTAAATAGATTGCTCTAGCTAGAAAGTTCTTCATACAAATTCCTTACCTATACACTGCTGCTGACTGTTTGATGATGCTGTCACCTTCCCAATGCCACAATGTTTTTTCAAAAAAAATGCAGGCATTTTTTCTGATGACATACTATTTAACAAAAAACATCGAACCTTCAACTTCAGATACAGCAGAAAACCATCATCCTGTGACCAAAAATCACAGAATGCCTGAGGTAGGAAAATACTATTTATTCTTATAATGGATTTTATGAACAAATCAAATGAAGTGAGATGTTTCTGAAAATTTGATCATTCATCACCAAAGCCTTTTCCCATCTTGTACTCATCATTTCTACTACCTGCCACTGCTGGAAATATGTTCTGCTCATAGAAATAGATATAACATGCACACACACACTTACTCATGTGCACACACTCCAAGCAAGTGCCTGGCCTTCTTTGGAGAGCAGCAGATCTATAAAGATGCAAGGAACATTTAATCAGTCATTTTTATTTGCTTTTCTTTTAATAAAAAACTACTGCAGCTATGGAATGTGAACTTTTGCCTACTTCTTAAATGTCGGGCTTAACTATTCTCCCTTCTTTTTTCCTCCATCTCAGAAACAGTCTTAAAAAAGCTGGAGAGGATATGCATCATATTTCTCATGTTTTACTTTTGTCTGTCAGAATGGCAAAAATTTTAGTGCTACAGAGATATAAAAAATCCTAAACTCTTCAGTAAACTGATAATTTAGATGCCTCCATGCATTTTCTGAGGCTTTAAGAAAGAAGATGCTGTCATCACAAAAAAAATATGCGGTTTTAATTCTGGTGAAGTTTTGCACATGTGTATACATGTTTGTATGTGTGTGGTTTAATGTCATAAAATACCAGAAAAAGTTTTGGGGGTTGTGGGAATAAATTTTCAGCATTCTTGCTCATTTAAGGGAGGGTAGCCAAAAAAAAGTGTATTCACAGAAGCTTGGCAGCAATCCCTCATGGAGACAAATAAGTACATTGCAAGACAGTGCTGTTCCCTTTCCACTGTGCAGCAATGCAGAATTTCACACTCTGTTCACATTGCAGAAGACTGAATAAAATTTATCAATGCTTGAAGGGTTCATTAAAAAAAAGAGCAAAACCCAACCCTTGCTGCATAAGCACTCGAGGTTTTCAGCTGCTGGTGTGGGGAGGTGCTGTGGTGGGCTCGGAGAATAGAGGATAGCTCCGCTGGGCTGTGCCATTACAGGCTGCTTTGTCTCTTCATCCAGCAATGTGGTCATTCCTGGAGTCACTCCACGGCCTGCCCTTGGGAACCTTCCCTCCATTTTTAAGACTGAAGGCACATACTTTTCTGCCATTTGTGGCTCTTGGGAATAAAAAAAAATTTAAAAAAGCAAAAAAGGTGTAGAATTACTCTCATTTACTTTTCACTGCCCGGGTGGCCAGTGATCAAACATGGCATTTGATAGAAATGGTCTTTGGCTATCTACCATGCCTGATTTTCAAGCTGAATGTAAGTAATGTTGCAATGATAAACAATTTCAAAACAAGTTACTTAAAATATCATGAGAATCCAGCTCCAAGATTACTGCCCCAAAAATAAAACCACTGAGGTTATTTTTCTTTTCTCTTACCCCAACATCCTCTTTTTCCCCTTGCCCTGGAAAACGCTTTTCCTGCATCTCTCGCTCTTCCTTCCCTCTCTTGAGCTGTTTTATCTCCCTGGTGCGCACAAATTTCCTTCTCAGTATCATCTTACAGATTTTCTCTGTCTGCCTCGCAACAGTCTTAAAAGATACTCTCTCAGACATCAGTCTCACTGGCCAGACCCTCTTCAGCTATCCTGCACCTCCAGAGGCTCTCCAGACTTTGTGGCTCTTACAGGATGTATTGAAACTGATTGCATCTTTCTGGCTCCCTCAGGGAAGCCCTGCAGCTTGTGGGGTAGTAAAAAAGCTGAGCTGCAAAATTTGGGAGGCAGAGGATCCCAAAGGGTCACCAAGGTACATATATTCAAACACCATTCCTCATATCGTTCTTCATATTTAATAATATTGGCTCTGCTAGAAGTCACCCTAAGTCTTCACCATCTTTCCAACTTTAATTTTTATATCATTGAGACACACAAAGATATAAACTGAGAAAATATTCGGGTTGGATTCCAAAACTGATCAAACATTTGTAGTCACGTGACACTACAAGGTAACACAAGTGTGAATTTTTTTTCAATGAGTGAAGTGTATTAAAACAAATTAAAAAAAAAAAAAAGTTAAACCCCTGGAGTGGCCATTATAATTTACTTGAAAATCTCAAACATGTTAATGGCAATTGTTTCTAATGCATCGGGAAATAACAAAAAGAATATATATTAGACTTACAAATTAAGGTAGTTTTAAGAAAATGGACCATTTTTCCTGGTAAGTGATTTGGCTGTGAAAATACTTCTCTCACTGCCCTCATACTGTAATATTATCAGACAGGCCAATCTGTTCAGGCACTATTGAAGGAGAAATTTTTTATCCTTTTGTTTAAGCGTAATTCTGAAGTGGTTTCACAAACACACTCAAATACTACCAGGCTGAATGAGAGGCAATTTCTAAAATGGACGTATTTTTTCCTTCTAGTATTAGTACAAGATGGAGAGACAGGCTTGGAAAGGCACTTCGAATCCCCCCTGTGCTGAGATGAAGACCTGACATCACACTTCCACATTGCATTGAGAGCTTAGACCAAAAGGGTTTTATCTTCTTTTGTCTGTTAGTTGTTGGCTTCATCTGGGTCAGACAGTCTGGGAAGAGCCATACAGGTTGGAAAGTTGCTGACAATCTATTGAAGCTGGTGGAGCTTGGGTAATGCATTAGTATCACCATGTACTGTTCTGGGAACTAGAGAGAATCTCTTCAGGACCACCTTTCTTTAAGTGAAGTCACATTGATTGATGGATTGAGCTTGGAGAATCACTGCTCCCATGGCAATTTTGTCTTCAACAGCAGCTATTTCTTTAGAGGAATTTGCTGACAAGAGAGGTTCCATCCATACTAGTAAAAGAAGGATGACCAGGACCACCCTGGGGAAGTAAGATCAACTGGCAGAGAACAGCCTGTGTCCATGAAATTGAATTCTCCTATCTCTTCAAAATGCATCCAAGCTGCCTGTTTCCACAGGAGTGTCATTATCAATGCTTGCTTCCCAGTACATAGGCCATTATCTAAAGCACTTCTTTCTATTGGCACCACAACATCTACCAAAAGACCAGTGACAGGTAGCCTGCATGATGTGTAGAACAAATATTCTTACCTACTCAGAGAGACTGAGGGGAAAAGCAGCACTGTGACAAAGGCTCCTCAGAAGAATGCTCTGGGAAACCCCAACAGGCTCAAGAGCATCCTTATGATTGCACAATTTTTTCTTATTTTCAATCATCACAAAGCACAACACCAAAGTGCACTTCTACAATTCTAAGGTAAGTGTTAGGGTGCTGTACTTGCTGGTTTTCAGTGGAAAAACTCTCATGAGCATCAACACAGACATGGTGTTGCACGACCAGTTTATCCTCTGACTGTCCCATGCTTTCTGCAAGCCTGGCGTCATTCCTGCAGCTTTCACCAACACAGACATTGTGGAATCACAGGAGACAGAGCTGAAAAACACCTTGAGATTTCCCAGGGTAGGACAAGCTGTATCTCAATGCCGTTCCTGGTGGTTGCTTGTCTCCCCTGCTCTGAAAAACACCTCACCAAGGAGGACAGCTCCCCATCTCCACAGATGTTCTTGTCCAGTTCCTCGCTATCCACGTATTTTCTCTTGCTTTCTCTCCCAGGTGCTTCTCTCTGCAGCTTATGACCACTGCTTCTTGCTTTGCCTGCTGCAGATACAGAGAACAGATTATTTTCCTCTCTTTACACTTGAAAACTCTTATCCTGTCCCATTTCCCCCATCAATCTGCTCTCCCTTAGAGTAAGTAACCCAAATCTTTGCCTTTTTTCTTCCTAGGCTATGTGTTTAGATCTCATTTTTCTGAATAACTTAATCTTCACTTCATCCTCTCCAAGTGATCGATGGCTTTCGTGAAGCACAGTGCCAGACACTGGACATTAGATAGCTTTAGCAGAGGAAGCATTATTTCATGTCTTTGTTGTTTACACGTCACAGGGTGGACTTTCTGCTTTTCACAGCAGGCTGACATTGCTCACAGCTGCTTGCCTTGTGATCCAACATTGCTCTGAGATCCCTCCTGGAAGAAACCAACAGTTTCTCACCCCTTATTTAATTAATGATTTTTTGTTGCACCCTACCTTGCACCAGGCACTGTGGAATTTCATCTTACATTTAGGAAAATTTTCAGTTTTTCAGAATTGCTTTTAATTCTAACTCTTTCCCTGTTGTGCTTGCAGTCTTTCTCAGATTTGTTTTAGCTTCAGGCTTGCTAAGCCTCCCATGATCCAGGTCATTAAAGAGAGCATTGGATGAAAGTGAATGGAGAACAGGCACTTGTGCACTATTCACAAGGCAAGATTTCTAAAAAGATGGCACTTTATCACAGCTCCATAATACATATTTTGACATTCCTTTCCCCCTTTTGCTATCAACCACCACTCTTCTGGGCTATGAGTTTCAAATTTCCTCCTACACAAAGGCTGTAATAAGATCCTAGAAAGCATTTTCTAATTGATAACTCTGAACTTCAGCCAGGAATATAAATCTGAGATCTTTAAATTATCCTAATTGATATCTGTGGGGATTCACATTTACTACTGGACATCTTATATCCCTTGCAACTAAAATAAAAGGTTGCAAAATCCTGCAGCCTTCTTTCTGATGCTCTACACCCCCTTACTGAAGGTAGGTTTTGTGCACATTGTGGCTTAACAGAGTATTATTTATCTTTTATTTTTTTGACTGGCACAAACTCGCTTTTTTCCCGTGCTGCATTTCTTTCAACCTGAGTCACTTTATTTGATGTGGCAGATCTGCTTGTTAAAGGTCTGTGACACACAGGTAGCACACTCCTTGTTTTGAGCACTGCTGTGAATCAGAAACCCTTCAGTTTCAACCCTGATTTTGCCATAGAGGCAGCTGCATAGGTCTAGGCAGATATTTTAGCTCCCTACCTTGTTTTAGTACCAGCCAGTGCTAAAACAACCTAGCAGACAACATTGTCTTCCTTGCTTTCAGTGAAAGTCCAAAATTAATACCCGCAGTGAATTGCACCCAGCTAAATGCACTTAGCTACAATTATTCTTTCAGGTTTTCAGTGCATATTTACAAACAACATCTTGGAAATAGGCTACCAGATCTTCAGCTGGTGTAACCGTGCGGCTCCACAGATGGCCAGGAGAACTGTTCATGAAGGCATTATGTTATCGAACTGTATTATGTTATCGGGTTCTGTAAATCCTATTTGACAAGATCTGCTATAAAACCAGTTTCTGCACCCCTGAGCTTTATTGCAAAACACCTGCATTTATACTTCTGCTGAGGGCAAAATATTTTAGAAGCTGAATCTCTTAATGGAATTGATGTATCAAGAAGAGCAGGTGGATTTCTTGGAAAAAAAATTTTAAAAAGCAAACAAAGGGGAGAGAAGCAAAGGAAGGAAAGCATAGCTTCACCAAAAAAGCTTTTCTGTAACAGAAAACTAAAGAAATACTATGAGAAATCAAACACAGGAAGATTAGGAGTTACAGAAACTGAAGGCAAAGAGAATTAGAAGTAAAAGAAGCAGAGCAGGAATACAATCTCAAAGGTCAATTGATAAAATACGTAGCAAGCGCTGAACCAACATCAATCAATACTGCTCAGTATGAACAGAATCACAGCCTAATAACCACACCACGTCCTCTTCGTGGCACTATCTATCACAGCACAGCAGGAGGCACTGTCCAGTCCACTTTCTGCCCACTCACATGGCCTGGCCTTGCCAAATGGTCCCGAGAAGCAAGGTGGGACGTATTCCACCCTTGGTGCTCTGCCTCCAGAACTGAAAAGCGCCTAAGAAATGCAACAGCACAGATCTGCGCTCCCCAAAGCAAGATGGGACCAGGAAGAGCACTGCTGAGTGCAATGTCTGCCACACCTTCCAGATGGAAGGCCGTCCACAGAAGGGAGCATCCTGGTGCAGCTCCCTCCCGTGCACAGGTGCGCACCCTGCTCATCACCCCAGGAACAGCAAAGGAGGCTTAGCCTCACCTGTCCCTGCCCTCTGAGTCAATCCCGGGGTTCCTCTGTAGGCTCCACCTCCTGAACAACATGCAGGGCAGCAGGGAAATCCCTATGTCCAGCAAGACTTGGTCACAGTGAATCCATCCCCAGATCAGCTCTGCAGTAAAAACTGCCTTCTCCATGAAGGAGGATGAACTCACATAGAAAGTAAGTAGAGATTGGATTGAGGAGAGGGTCAATATCAAATGGTGAGATCAAAGTCAAGTCTGGCCCATTTTTACACCATATTATGGAAAAATCTTCGCCCCTTTCAAATTAGTAAAAGTCTCCAAAGTGCTTAGAAAGGCCTGAGAATACGTCATTAGTCTTGATCTAATGCTTATTATGTTTGACCTGCATCTTTCCCAAAATGTAGGTGGATCTCATTCAAAATTTCTATAAACAGACACAATCAGCAGTTCAGGCTCCATGAAGATACTGCACTATTGCTTGAATATGACAGCACATTTGGGGTAGATTGCAGTTACTACTGTGTGCCCAAAAGCGAGTGCTGAAAGAAAAAGATTTTTAAAATCTGCTCTTTCTCCAGAGAAGTACTGGGTGTTTAATGGCTTGTTATCTATACAAAGCTGCAGAAAATCACCTCTTCATCCTAAACCATGCCCTGAGCCTGGAGGCTCCTTAGGCGAGCGCCATCCCAGCATGCCGGTGCCTGTTGCTGGCGGGAGGGCCGGGGCTGGCACTGCAGCTGCTGCCCTGCCCGAGCGGAGCCTGAGGCAGCACAGCCAGGCAAGGCACGGGGCGCCTGGCACGGATCCGGAGCGAGCCTCGTGCTCCAACACCTGTGGATCCGCTGGAGATGACTCCAGCCCCTCGGGCAGCTCGCCTGCCAATGCAACACACACAGATGCTATCAAAGCAGTAGCCCTGGGAAAGACTGGGAACTGATTTCCTTGGTGTCCTCCGCACCTTTTTCCTGTCTTTCAGCTGGTCCCGTGCCTGGGACAACACCTTTTCTTAAGGCGTGTGTTCTCCTCTTGCTTGTTTTGATTTTACATTTTGAAGAGGTTAATCATCGCTGTCGGACAGATACACCAAATTTAAGATTCTAAGAAGTCTTCAGGTTAACTCCTTTTCAAAGAAAATTAAATGTATATAACAAATCCACAATGGGATGAACAAACCTCACATTTCAAAACATTTCATTTCACCGAAAAAATCTTTCATAATCTTAACTGGTTGAAGCATGACCAACCAGCAAAGCAGGGTTACAGTACTCCTGGACTATTATAGTCCTTCTTCAAAACATAACTAAACTTTCAAGAAAATTCTCTACCACAGTTTTTCTTTTGCATTTTCAGTAGCAATGGTGCTATATAACTTAGAGGACACATTTTAAGATTACCATGCATTGCCTATATATTATATATGTTAATATTATATATACTCATACAACGCTTATACCAGGATCTCACAAATATAAGGAAATAAATCTTACCGCATATGTTTACAGAGCTGTTAGCAAGATTTTGGAGTCTAATTAACTGAAAGTTGTCCCCAAATGAGAAAATTAAAAATCACAGGGAGATTGAGAAGTGGCACAGGAGTGGAATTGTCTCAGGAAATTAATCAAAATGTGCATAACCAATTATTTGACAGATATTACTTCTTCTAATTATAGCCAGATATCGCAGCTGACAGAGAAGGTAAGGTAGCTTTTTATATAACAGCAGAGCACAGGACATCTGTCACCAAAATCCATTCCACAGCTAATTCTCTTAGTATCTCACTTAAGGCAGTCTCAGATCAAAATCATAGATAAAGAATTCTGTGTATTTCCTATTCTGTGGCTTTGTAAGCAAGCAAAGTCCACAAGCTGCTAAGTCTGGAAAATACTGCCCTGTGTGCTCAACTACCTGCCCCCATTCATGGAGAAATCCAGCTGAGATTGGTGTCTTGACCTATGCCCATATTGGTCAAGCTACAATATGCTTTTGTACCCACGTTATCCCATGCCATTTGAAAACACAAAACACCTTTGCTGAGTTTCTAACATCCATTATTTAGTCATTCCGTGTGCTTTTAATCTTCGGGGCTGAGGATGACTTTGTTTTGTTTTAGAGTCATCAAACTAAACTCAGTCCACTGGGGTTACTTCACCACCAGCAACGCTGGCAAGATTTTTATGCTGCTCCAAATACTGCCAATGTACAGTTCAAACACACACATATCTGTGTTCACACATGCTCACACACACTTAAAGGTGTGTGTATATAAACTTGTAGGTACACACACACACGCGGAAACAAACAGAGTTTCATCATGTTTTCCTTTAAAAATAATTTTAGTCAGTGGCATTGCAAAATCTGCCTGGCCTATAACCAGGAGCCAGCACCTGCACAGATCCCAGTTGCAGAACCCATCCTGTAACTGTTAAGCAATTTGCCTGTTAAACACCACTGGCAAGAGTCTGGCAGATCTTATGCTCAAAAAACCCAGTATTTGTTTGGCTCATATGTTACTAAGACACTGCACTATTCCTCAGACCATCTAGAAAGCTGCTGTTGTCATTCTGACAAGAGGTTTTGCTTTCCTCTTTAAATTAATGAAAGGTTCCTTTACATGCAAGGACCACAGCCCAGAAGTACCAAATCCTTCCTGAAATGATGTTTTTGTCCTAGACATTCTTCCTATACTTGGAGACGTAGGAAGGAGCAGGGCTCATCGTTCCCTGTTCCCACTCCCACTCTTTTAGAGAGGAGCTGGCTCTGGAAAAGGAGGTTCAGGCTTTTTCCCTTGGAGAAAACAATTACTTTCTATTTCTCCTCACTTCAGTCTCTTGCCAGACTTTTTAGTTATTCTTTCACTAATGTTGGCATATCCCTCCTGGTCAATGCAGCTGGCACAGGCAGGAGCAGTGAAAATGCACTGCAGCCCAGGCTTCAACACATGACAGCAACCAGACTAAAGATGACCCACAGACTTTGGGTTCCCATGGCTCTCTGAAAACCACATTGCTCTGTCTTCACTGCTACTGCCCTGTTAGCACATGCTACTTATTGGTGGGGTGCAGAAAAACATCAGAAATCACTGGCAAAGACATGATTTGCATAAGCACTGTAACAGGACTGCAAATAAAGGCTCTCAAGGAGGTCAGGGAAATGTTGGCAGAAGAGGTATAGAGGTGAGAGCTGAGAAACATTTTCCATTCATTTGATTCTCCAGTTTCCAAGAAAGCAGAATTACTTATTTAGAAAAACACAAAGGTTGCACCAAAAATGCTCAACTGGATAACTGGTTATTCCACATAATGTCCAAGGCACTAAATTTTGGCTGCCTGCTCAGCTCAAAAACGGTCAACAAAAATTAGTCATGTTCTCCATTTCCTTGAGCTTCCTTTCTTGATTACCCGTTTTTCTTCTTGGGGAGAACAGAGGAAGATCAAATATAAGCAAGTGCGCAGACCTCTGTTGAAAATTTTTCTGTTTCCTGGTGAGAAGTGCAAAATCACTTCTCATAAAATAGAAACCTCTCTGTCTAGAAGCACATCTGCTAACCTGAAACATCTGTCCTCTGCAGTCAGTGCAGGGCAATAGGTTGACAGATTAACCCTCCAGAGGTGCCAGACTCAGATACATGTCCTGGACAAGATAAAACGAACTTTGGAGATGCCTCTCTCTCCCAAAGTTAACTGTAGGAGGATCCTGGAAAACTTTGGTTCATGTACATTTATAAGGGCAGTAATATATGAAAGACTGGCAGTGAAAGACCTGAAGTCAGGTGAGAGGGGTCCTGCGTTTAATAACTTGTGTCCAGCATAAAGCACACACAGAAAGGCACATCAGGTCTGGAGTGCTGATTGCTATAGAAACCATAGTACCATTTCTGTGTCTTTTTTTCTGCGTCTTAATTTTCTTTTTTTTTCCTCCTGTAAGTTTGGGATAAGTAAAAATCTGGACTACCAGTCCTTTCCTTTGCCAGGTTTTTTGGGTTTTTTTTAACAGAACAAATTTTAAGGCCATTCTTTGCCTTTCTTTACAATTTCTCCCCACATACACACCAGATGAAAAGCTTTCTAGCCATGCCATTAATCTGCAGGTGCTTTAGTGAGGACTTGATGTGCAGGTTTAACAAACTACTGAAGATCAGTGCTTGAAAAATGAGGACCATTATTATTCCATGCCTTGCAGATTATGAACTGATAGCTGTAGCCTCCATCTTTTGCTTGTGCTTCATAACTTGGAAATCTCTGCACATTCAGAGAAGCATTCAGTTAAAAAGGAAATGGATTTCTCTGTCTAATTAGACTAAGTGCTCTTTCCTAGCCTTTGTCCTTGTCTTTCTGGGATCTCATTTACGGTGCTATTTAAAAGGAGCCACATCTGTTACAATGAGCTGTCTGTCAACTAAACATCCCATATCAGACACAATTTTCTCTCACCTTTTACTTATACTTTTCAATAACAAGATGATAGATACAGATTTTAGTCAGCAATTTTTTTTTAAATGGCTGAAAGGAAAGTTTGCCCTCTTCCCTATCCTCTTCCAGCTTGCAATATGGTCCTGACTTAGAAACACCATGATCACTGAATTGAGAACCTGGATTATTTTGGCCTCTAAGTTTGCTTTTATTTAGACCACTAAAATAAAAATCATCTTGGTCTTTGCATGTTTTAATTGAGAATACTGCTAATCGCTCAGTAGCAATAGACATATGCCTCACTGTAAATTTTACATTCACCCCTAGCAGCTGCAGCTGGTGTTGATTTAGTGTTACCCTGATAACCCTGCTGGGTGGTTTTTTACTTGATTTACATTCCCTGTGAAGGGTGGAGGTAACATTTCTGAGAGTGTGAAAACAAAGTGACCTTACAGCTAAACTCTCCTTCCTACAAGCAGCAAAGCAGTGGTTTTTACTATCTGACCTTTAAAAGTGGAATTACAAGGGTCATCCTGAGCAACTCTGCTGCAATGAGCTTTGTTTTAATCCACCAACCACAAACATTCCAGGTCAGCCCTGAATGTTTGTTCATTACCTTGATTTTCCTCCACTGGTGTTTTTTGCACATGCACACAGGAAGGCAAACACAGCCCGGGTGAAGGAGGGATCCCCTGCACAGCCAGCTGGCTGCAGGCGTGGATATGCTGTGGGTGCACAAACACACACAGCACCATGCTAAAGGCTGCTGTGCCATCTCCAAGCCACTCAGCCATGTTTTCCAGCCCAGTGCTGGGCAGAGAAGTTAACCTGGATCCTGCAGCCTCATCAAGGCTTAGCTCAGAGCAGCAATCACGCTGCTCAGGCAGGGGCTGCTACAAGGACTCGGCTGCATTTTTCAGGCTGGGTGTTCTCTCCACGGCAGCTCACTGTGCTGCTTTTATAAGACAGCTCTTTCTCATGGCTCTCTTGTGCATTTATGCTATGAATTCTTAGTATTTGTTGGGCCTGGTTCATCAGTGATCTGCTTCCACTAGGCCTTCAGAGGCTCAGTCATGACACAAATAATGATTAATAGTAACAATAAAATCCTTTGTCTGAAATACCTGTATATCATTTATAATGGATTGCTGGTCAATACTTTACTCTGAAAGTTTAGCATCCTCCAGGGGAAAGAACAATGTAGGGTTTTTTTAATCCGTTTCCTATAAATGTGTCATCAGTTACTTGCTGCTCTCTCCTGTACAAATTCTTGTGGATCTGAAGTCTAAGTTTTAGTCTAACATTTCATTCTCAGCTGAAAAGCAGACATTGCCCTTCCACCATAAGTCATATATTGAAAGCCAATCTTAATATTCCATGTGGGAGCCATGAGAAGAGCGAGCAGAAACACAGCTCAGCCTTCACAAAGACCAAGCTGTGCCTCTGCCTGAGTGAAACAGCTGACAATAGGTGGGACCAACACACAGGGCTGCTAACTGCTTCTTTATGTCATTTTCCACCATTTCCCTTTTAGGCAACAGAACTCTATTGGCACCAACTGCTGCTAAACACCTAATGTTTTGAAAGATTTGGCCTTTTTGGCTGCAGTAGGATTTAAATTAAATTTTGACACATCATCTTAGCATACCCCTTAATACCTCTAGCTCTGGTTTACACCGCGAGAAGGGTATGATAGATGCAGCCCTCATCTGATCTGAGCCAGCCACAAAGCAGGCAGTCTTTGAGGCATTTTATCTTACAATACAGATACCTTCTCTTGGATTGTATTTTGTCTTTGCCAAGTTTAGTGTGAAGCACAGCGTACAGCCAGAGGGAACAAAATCTATGTTTTTAAACCATGTTCCTTAATGAGCCTGCCCCAAATTAAAAAAGCCTCTGTTATAACTTCAAAAACCTTCCCACTTCTCAGAGATACACTCACTGCATATATCTCAGAAGCAAAGTTCATGCCAAAGGGCTTTTTTATACTTTTTTTTCTAGCTCAGCTGCCAAATGCTGCATTAACTCAGTAGCTGAAATGCTGACTCATCAGATCCTACTTGTCAGAAATGCCTGTGTGCTCTCAAATACAGATTGCTTTCTTTTCTGAGAGTTTAGATGCCTCTTCTGTGACAAGTTTCAAGCTTTATGGCCTCAAAAGATATTTTATTCTTATTTGATTCTGAATTGCCACCACAGATCTAGACCTATTGGCTACCCTTTCAAACCCTCTTATGTCTGGAGTGGCATGATATTATTATTACTATTATTATTGTTGTTGTTGTTGATGATGATGTTTAATATTTTAATTAAATTATTTGCTCTGGTTTTTTTTACAAAATACCCTCATTTGAAAGCTGGATCACAGGTGTTGCTATCTGTCCATCTTACGCAGGGTATTTGTTTCAAGGGACCCCAACTCAGCAGACACACATTCTTTAATTAAACTGATTTACGGTGCCATCAGCTCCCTATATTTTCAGATTTCACTGAAATAACAGGATTTCAGCAGGAAGTTGGAAGTAAAGACAAAATTAACACAAGAGCAGAAATAATGAGAGAATGGCACGGTGATGCTGAAACTGGAGGAAACAGTATTATCTGGGTAGTTGAAGGCAAAATTAATTGCTGGGCAGAGGCAGACGATGTGCCCCAAAGTGTGTCTAGTGGGGGGCAAAATCACCTTGCTCAATAAATGCAAGAGACCTGACAGTATTAATTTTCTCACACACATTTAGTAAATGCAGTTTAGAAAGAAAATCACCACTTTTTAACCTCAAAAATGCTATAAAATTTACAACCTGACTTATGAATCTTAAGGGTATGAGTCTGGCAGAATCTTTTCAGGTTACCTCTCTGATCAATGAATCCAGAACAAACAGTTTAGATTAAATTCACTGCTGGACAGACAATATATAGGGCACAGAATATGATAAATTTCATAACATGAAAAAAAACCACATCTGATTCACGCAAATCTGGTGATGAAGAGATTCCAGCAAAATTTCATTTTTATATTCAAAGATACTTGGGTTTGGCCTGAATCTGTTCAAATCCAGCTCCTGTTGCTATTTACAATGTTATCAAGTGATAGTGGTTTTTAAAATATTGTAATTCCCCTTACAGTGGTATTTTATGGGCTGAAGTCCCATGATCCCTCATGCAGCTGTCAAAACCTCCAACTTTCCCAGGACAACTGTTTCAGTTTATTTAAGTGCTGTCAGTGCCAAAATCTGGGGCATTCTGGAAATCTGATGGTAGCATAAAATAAACTGAAGCTGAATGTCAGAAAAAATGGAACAGGGAATATATTACTCACTGACTGAGTTAATAAGAAAATGAATTATATAATAAAAAAACGTTCTTTGAAAAGAACGAACCACCACCAGAATTTCTAGTTTTACTGCACAACTCAGTACTGCAAGGCTACAAAAAGTAGGCACTTCACCACAGAACTGAGGGCTGGCTTCACACCACTGTGCAAACACAGCTTTTGCCACAGAACAGGCATGTTCTTTTATGGCTTAATAAACATGGCAGTCATCCAGTCACGTCCCATGCATGCCAAACCTTTACTTTCCACACTCAGCCCTCACTGTCAAAGACTTTTTTTCTCTGATGAGATCCCACCTGCAGTCCTGCATTCAGCTCTGGGGTCCCCAGCAGAGGAAGGACATGGACCTGTTGCAGCAAGTCCAGGTGAGTGACACCAAGATGATCAGAGGTATGGAGCACCTTTCCTATGAAGAAAGGCTGAGAGAATTCAGAT
Organism: Ifrita kowaldi; assembly: GCA_013398055.1. Taxonomy (NCBI): domain Eukaryota; kingdom Metazoa; phylum Chordata; class Aves; order Passeriformes; family Cinclosomatidae; genus Ifrita; species Ifrita kowaldi. Next base: position 148,070 of record VZRS01015014.1, read on the forward strand.
TTTTCAGCCTGGAGAAGAGATGGCTTCAGCATGAAGTAATTGTGGTTTTCCAGTACCTAGGGAGCCTACATGAAACACGGAAAGGGACTTTTTACAAGGGCGAGTAGTGACAGGACAAGGGAGAATGGATTCAAACTGAGAGTACGTTTAGATGAGATATTAGGAAGAAATTCTTTACTGTTAGGGTTGTGAGGCACTGGAAAAGGCTGCCCAGAGAAATTGTGGATGCTCTATCCCTGGAAGTATTTAAGGCCAGCTGTTTAAAACCATGATAGGCTCTGAGCAATCTGGTCTCGTGGAAGGTGTCCCTGCCCCTGGACTGTTGGAACTGGATGATCTTTAAGGTCTTTTCCAACCCAGCACATTCCACAATTCTGTGACTTCCAGTGACTTCCACAGGGCCATTTGCATGGATGGGAGAGATACTAAAATCTGACCCTAAACGACCCAGGCAAGACAAGCAAAAAATGATCAGGTCCAAGTAAGATAAGAAAAGCGAGACAAAGGTCATGATGAAAGTTTACAGAAGCCTTTCTGTAAACTATACAAAACTTTCCTCCTTGTATGTTTGCTTGCAATTTGGTTGAGAAGAACCTGGTCCACCCCAGTGGCAGAGGGGCACTTGGAGGTCAGGGCTGGAAGGCAGTGATGGGATCAGCCAAGAGGCCACATATTAAATGGCTTTTCCACTGCACCTTTTAGATTTGCTGGCCTGCTGGGCTGCATAGCTTTTCTGATACAAAATGTAGCATCCAAAGAAAGCACGCTGATCAGTCTTAAGGTAAATGCAGGGTTACAGACTTAGTTTTCAAAGTTTCCTTTCAATTTATTGTAAAAAAAAATTAAATTGGTGCCACCAAATTTAATGACAAGGCTACCCTGCTGAGTTTGGAGCCCAGAAAGCTATTGTCTCCCTGGTCTATGTATCCTAGACTGTGCTAATGTTTCCTATAATGCAGCTAATAACCAACCATCAGCAATAAATGCCTTGTCATCTCATTGTTGCACACAGCAATAGCTGGAGCAGTGATACTGACAAATGAACCTGTGTAATCACTTCAGATTTCTTTGTTACATTTCACAGTGTGAAGACTGCTTCTGCTCAGCACGTCACAAAAAAACAAACAAGAGCTATAGCTGTCTCTTCCATCAATCTCAGCTTATTTTTGTCAATCCTCTGCCTGTACAACCACAACCCCACCACCGCTTGACAGTGAATGGGAGAGCTGAGGGTTTGCAGAAGGAAGATGGATGGTGGTCAGGGCGAGACGGATGGACCTCTGCACTCTCCCTTCTCCTCTGTAAACATTTTTTGCCTTGAGAGAGTAAGCAGGCAGGGGGAAACGGAACTTTTTTTCTGCTTTGCAAGGCTACTTCATATGGAAAAAGAGAAAAGTGGGAAGGGGGGTACTCTCATTAAAATCCAGTCGAGTCTGCCATTTTCTCTTTTACCTTTTCAATCTTTTTATAGTTTCAAATCATTAACTATCAGCGTGAAGCTCAAAGGTAGCAGTAGCCGTCTATGAAACAGTGACACATTTGACAATAATGCTTTTGAAGAGCTTGTCACATCTTCTTCCCAAATCAGTCTCATTAATGCTCAGACTGTCTTCTCTTTTCTCCCTGCTTCTTTTCTCCTGATTTCTCTCTAATTAGCTTGTTTTTTTATGCTCCCTCGTTCCACAGTTTGAGCTTAAAAAAAAAAAAAGGAAAGAAAAAAAAGAAAAGAGGTGGATGTCATTTCCATGAACCCCAAGGCCAAGTTAATCAGCAGAATTAATGACTCTATTACCCATTAGACTTGGGGCTATGGTGCTTGTATGGCAGCACCCAGTGTTCTCCAATCCCATGCTTCTTCACGTTGCTCTCACAAATGCAAACTTTTGCTGCCTCCTTGCAAGCACACTCCCTGATCCAGACAGCCCACCACGCTCCCCTTTAGTCACAGCAGCTACCATGACCCCAGAGGCATCCCGGGCATGCCTCTGCTGCCCTCCATTACCTCTGCAACAGGGAAGGGAGCAAAACCTACCATCTGAAAAAAAAAGAAGATGGGAAAAAGTGAGGTGGTATTACTTTTTCTTCTCCCTTTGTCACATTTATCTCCCCAGCACCATGCCCAAGATGTGTCAGTCCCGCTCCATGCAGATGTTTTGGGCTCCTGACTTGGAAAAGTGGCTGGCAGACCTCAGTGCTTCAAATCCAGGGCGAGGCACAAGGCTCTGCAAAATAGGATGCCTGCAGGACTTATCTCCTCCAAAGGGCTTTACATTTTCACAGCCCACCCATGGAATGAGCAAAGCATCATTTGCCTTTCTGTGGAACAGAAACGGGAGCAGAAAGACAGACTTCAGTGCCAGGAACAACCAAAGGGTAGAACTACTGAACTCAGATATGAGCTCATGTTGTCTGTGCCATTGGAGGATGACCATGAGGATGGATGGCAGGGAAGAGCTTGCCCAGGCCGGGAGTTCCTCTGTACGGGCAGTGGATTCCCCGAGAGCCATTTGCAAGGTTTATTTTGAGAATCCTGCCACAGTACAGAGGGCCTGAGCTGCCCTTGTCCTGCCATGCTGAAGGCTGCCAGTCCTGGCTCCTCTATCACTGGGAGCATCAGAGCAGAGGCATCTGAGACCCCTCAGCATGGGCAGCAGTGTTGCATTTGAACCTGGTTTTTCATAACACCAGTGTGGCACCACTGTGCAGATGACACCAGGACTCAAACTGGTCACCAGGACAGTTTGCTCTGTCTGCTGTTCCTCACTTTTAGGAGCACTTTCACCTGGGAGAAAGTAATGATATTGCTTGCATCAGTGGAGAGAGAATATGCTCAGGCCCTGAACTGATGGACAGTTGCTCTTTTTGTGTCACTGAGCTTTGCATGGAAACTTTGGGTAATTTTTTCTTCTATTGATCCACTTGCCTGATCCACAGTTTTAACAAAATCGCATTGCTATATAGTCAAAATATAGACAGCCCTGCTCTCCCAGACTCAGCTACCTCTATTCAGGAAACAGTGATTAAGAAAATGATATGATAAAAAAGGGCTTTCCTCAGCTTGAAGGATAAGAGGGGCTGAAATTGTCTTTCTGAGAGGATAACTTTATTTTCACACTTGTAACAGAAAAAAACCATGATCCCTAGGAATGATTTGCACACCTGGTCTAGTCTGTAGCCATGCAGCCTTAAACATCAGTGACAGCTCTACCTTGATCTCAGTAGGAGGGGACTGACTTCTGGCAGGCATCTTGTGCCGAAGGAGCCCAGCAGGGCATCAGCCACTGGACTCGAACCTCCCAGGAGGCACAGCAGCCATCACAGAAATGTCTGTGAAGGTGCTTCTGGAAACACCTGAATCCTTTTAGCCTGGGTGATCCCTACACTTTAAAGTGAACAGAAAATTGAGCTTCCCCTCACACCATTTGCGCATTGAAGTCATTTTGCCAATAAAAACGCAGCCTCTGCACTCAGGTGAAGAGCCTCTCCCCACAGGAAAGTGCAGGATAACAAACCCAAGCCATTTGAGGTACAAGCTGCTTGCATGGCAACTAGTGGGATATCTTCAACTACCAGAAATAGAAATAAAAGGCAAAAGGCAAGTACTTCACGTCAACACATCTGAGAGCATCTAGAAAAGACAGATAGCTCTTCATATATGCACCCCATTAACTCACTACACAGATTTTAAGTCTCACACACACACAAATCTTGATGTAGCACAGATGCAAACTAGGGGCAGACAAGAATGAACCCTCCCTTGTCCTTCTTTGCAGACCACAGCATTTAAATGAAGGGGACAAAAATAGGACAAAGCCTCAAAGCGGCCATGTGTGGTTCCCTGCTCCTCCAGGGAGCAAGAAGGCTGGGAGCACAACCTCTTCCAACTCTGCTGCCTGCCATGGACAAGCGCAGCCTCTTGCCAGGGTTTTTATGCGACAGCTTCATTACGGTCACCCGGGTGACCATAATGACCAGTCCTGGTTTCCAGGTCTGTCCCTGACCATTTCTCTCTCTGGGCACCCAGCAGTGCTGATTTGGGTGCCATGGTTCACCCCAGCACCACATCCTCTCCCACTCAGGTATGAGGGTTTACGCTGCAGCAGCTTGCATGCTTGCACAGGCTGCTTGCCCAAGTGCTGAGCAAAGGCCACACTGAGCCCCAACATGCCAGCTGCTTTCCAGGGGTTGTAGCCAGGTGGAGGGTGGTTTCATCTCCCAAGTGCCAGCAATAGGACAAGAGGGCCTCAAGCTGCTCCAGGAGAGGTTTAGATTGAACCCTAGAGGGAAAAAATTCTCAGAAAGAGCTGTCAAGCACTGGGACGGGCTGCCCAGATAAATGATTGAGTCACCATCCCTTGACATCTTCAAAAGACATGTATTTGTGGCCTTGAGGGACATGGTTTAGTGATAGACTTGGCAGTGTTAGGTTAATGGTTGGACTTGATGGTCTTAGAAGTCTTTTTCAACCTAAGCAATTCTATGAAAAATTTTCCTACATGAACTTTATAGTGCAGCAGAAAAAGTTGGCCTCAAATTTCCCTGTGAAACAGGGCGAAAAGTTACCTTGGTGCTCACTGAGGCAGAATAATAATCAGTGAAAAAATTAGGATAAAATCCATGAGTAAAAACCGAGAAATAGCCTAGCCAGTGATTAGCATTAGCACTTATCCCACATGGAGCCATTATTTTGCCACCATATCTTTTCACGCGCTGTTGTTTCAGATTCACTGGACCAATGTGACTGAGCAATTGCTCCCCTCACCCAAAACTAAACTGACCTGAGAGAACGTCTTTGATTTTATTGCCTGGCCTTAAATGCCTGCTCAAAATTCAGTGCTTTTTTACATATAGCTTTAATATGTGCTTTTCCAAAGTGCTTTCAACAGTAAATACAGCAGTCCAGGGATAAATTTGGCCCAGTGTGTTTAACCACAAGCAATAGAGGTAAAGCACAGGAGACATCCTTGAGTTCCAACTCATCTGCCCCCCAAAATCCATAATAATAATATTTTTATTTTAGCACTCATACCTGGAGGCCTCTAGGTACTTTAAAAAAATGTATAGAGTAGTAAAAGCAATTTAGTCCCCAATACTTGCATATTTTAATTCATGGTATATTATTATTCCTCTGCACACATATTGCTTTAGTCATCTGCATTTTTATGCCCTTTCTTTTTACTGTAAAACTGAATTCTTAACTATATTTATGGACTGCTGTATTTTCCCAGTACACCTATGCACCTTATTATTTATTCATAATCTCCCATTTCCTTTTAAACTATTGTTTGCAATATATTTTTAAAATCAATAGTAAAGCTTGAACTCCAGGTTTTGACTTTTTAAACCAGAGACTGCACAGGGCTAAGCAATGCTTTGTTTACACAAAAGAGTGAAGACAGGATTTTGGCCCAAGAATACATCACTCCAGGTAGGAGGGAAACCATTAAGATTCACACTGCATCCTGCACCTCTGGCACACAAACAATGGGCAGACACAGGTATCAGCTGACTCCACACTCATTGTGAGGAGGATTCACTTTGCTAGCACAGACATCTCGTTAATGATCAAAATTCCTTGTAGCAGCAGGTTAGCCAAGGCCTTGCCAGCATTCTTCAGCATTTCTCAAAGCACTTTCCTGGAAGCGAGGATGCTCTTAGCAAGCCCTTCCCAGCACCACTGTCCCCTCCGACAGCACCCACACAGGTAGGTCTGCATGCAGTCACCCAATACAGGAGTGCTGTGGCACCAGTTGTCTGCTTTGTAATCGACAGCGTGGGATGTTTAAAAACATTGCACTGCTCAGACTGGTGTTTTTCCATATCTCGCTCCCTTGAAGGGCTTTGCCAGAGAGGAAAACTGAGTACAGTTAATCTGAATTAACTGCTAAAATGGATTAGTTAAAAATGCATTAAATCTCTGTGTACGTATTCTCCTCTAGAATTACCTTGGCCTTTATGAGACTTATCTTACTTTACCTTAATTCTGAACAAGGACATCTACACAGGGATTTAATGGAATTTAATCAGTCCACTTTAAATTCAGATCGTTTCGCTAGCTTGGGTTTCTTTCTTTCCACATGCCTCTGTAGACCTACCTATGACTCAAAATATCTGAGGAATGGCTGACGGAGAGTATAAATCTGTACAGTGTTGCACCCATCTTCCTGAGACATGGTGTCTGCTTCCTATTTTCACATACGTGTGTGCACTCAAAAACTCTGACAAAGCATCTGCATGCCCCTGCAGTTTTCAAAGAAACTTGCTTCTGAAATCCAGGATCTTCTCCATCATAACCACACAAAGACACCTAGAAATGGCATTCAGGAAGTCAAGGTGGTTCTACCAGGGCTGACACAAGAGCTTCCTCCACACCAAATTGAGACGTCAGGATGGGAGGGGGCACCTCGACCATTTTTTGTTAATTGCCTCTTAAGGACCAAGTCATGAGGAGACATAAACACTATTTCTTAGAGCAACTTTTACTCATCAAGCTTTTATTTTTAAGGGGACATGACACAGAGGTTTTGTTATCTAGCAGCTATTCCAGCAAACCAAAGACAGGTCACTCCCTGGAGTTACAGGAGACCAGCTCATCCCACTTGATTGCTTCTGGCGATGCTAAAATGCAGATCATTTAAGCTGTTCAAGAGGGAATACCATGTTTCTCTGACTTTTCTGTTCCAGAAGGGAGGAGAAATGAGCTGTGAATGCAAAACCTTGCCTTACAGCTTTCTCTCTTTCCCCATATATTCATACCAATATATCTAAGCCACCTTCTTCTTTATTCAGTATATTTCTCTTAAGAAGTCACATGTTCCACTGTACATCTCCTAAGGGCAGCCAGAATATCACATGAAAGGCAGTTGTCATTTCTCCGCTATTTCCTTGGGTTTCATATCATAATTCAGAAAGGCCCAGACAAGCCTGTAACTTGCAGGATTTTACAAGATCTTCCAGCACACTGTGTTTTCTAAAGACATTTGAAATCAAATTCTAAATATCAGCAGACTCAGTACATATGAGAAAATTTTTTTGTTGTTGTTGGGTTTGAGGTGGAGGAAGAGACACCAGTGAGAATCAGGAAGATGCTGCATTGGGTTACAAAAAAGTGAGGTGTAGGCTGTGTCACTGCCCTCTCACAACTTTACCACTTAGACTACATGAGGAAACATAGAATTTTTACATTGTACATGTCCAGCCACTGCTATCTAAAAAAAATCGGTTTGTCATGAACACCTGGACACATCTCACCAGAGCTCTCTGTCAAAGGTAGATAAGATTCATAAGCAGATGGGTTTGTTCTGGGTTTCATGCTTGTTCCTAATGCAGTGGATCAATGTCTTTCCCTCCTCTGTCTCTCCATATAGAGTCAGGCAACAATTCCTCAATGTATTTACAGCATTGCTCTGTCCCTCTGCCTGGATCCATCCTTGTCTCTTTGGCTCTACCATCATTTTGTCATCAAGCTCTGTACACTAGAGGGCAACTTCCATGGATTATCCTTTCTCTGACTTATGTTCAGAGCAGTTAAAAAAAACCCTATTGCTCTATTTTCAGGTCTTCCTTTTTTCTGTTCAAATAATCAAAACATTTGTTACTTCCCCCTTTGAGGCCTACAGGCTCACCCCTGCAAGAGATAGCAATACTTTGCAATGGTATCAGCTCCTCTTCCTTCTAAGCACACTGTAATGTTGATCTCCAGCTTCGTGCACCTCACACCTTTTGTATGCACTCCAGCCTCTTGCTTCATCTCCCACCAAGTATCTCCTCCATGCTGCCACTGACACCAGCTTTGCCGCCTGCTCTTCAGCTTCTTGTGATGTTTTAATGTGCTGACTAACACAGGTCTTTACACACACACCCTCCCTACACCTGTCCACCAGGTCTATTTATCCACCAGTCATCCTCATTCTGCTCCTCTCTGCAGGGAAGTCCCACAAAACCAGCCCATCAGCAGTGGCTGGGGCAGCCATCAGCCAGATAAGGCAATGTGCAGTATTTTTATCACAATTGCTTTCAAAGCTTACAATTACTTTGTTCTTCCTCGCCCTTTCTCCCTTCTCTTAAGCTACACAACTTGTAGCCTAAGAGGAGGGAAGGATATAGCATCAAGCAAGTACTTCTACTCCTGAGTCCCAGTTGCTCCTACTGGAATGCAGACATTAAAAGATAGTGTCTTTGGACACTGGAAACACCCTGAATGTTAGGATAGGCATTGCCCTGTCTCACAGACACATACACACACAGAGGCATTAGGTGCTCACGTAGCAAATGAGAGGCACTATTGAAGATACAGTTAGCAAATTGCCCTTTTTCTTATATCCTGTTGCAGTAGGAATATCTGTCACTCTCTTAGTGGTTTGCTGCTTGGAGGGTGATTTTAATTAAAATGTAAAATGTCAAACATTAGTAAGAAGGAGGATAACCCTGTGGGGAGTGAGGATGAATCAAATTTATTAGTCACTGAGCAGCAGGCTGGTAGCCCTTCACTTGGAGAAATTTTAAAGGCAGTTAATGTGAAATAAGGAATCAGCCTAATCTCCCCCTATTCAAACTAAGCTTCTGAAAAACACTATCACAAGTTTCCACTAATTCCAGAAATTAAAGCAAAATCTGCTATAGAGATCAAAAAAGCCTCATTTTGTGTGTGTAGAAAACACAAAAAGTTAAGTCCCATTTATGAACTGTAAAGGAAAATGTCTCTCTTAGGGGCATTTCTTCCTGTTATAAAGAAATGGCTGTGTTAGCACTGTACACATTGTGCAATAGGATTGTTAGAGCCACTGGCATTTGGTAGCAAGCATGAAAACCAACCCTTGGGACTATTTTTCAGGGAACTGTTTCCAAGAGCAGAATTTTCCTGTCCACAGTGCTCAGGAACAAGGATGATTATAGAACCCTCAGGAGCAGAGAAGGTCAGGATTACAGCACATGCAGGCTCCACCTGTCCTCATACTGGCCTGATAGTCTCTGCAGTTCTGCTTTACACTGTTGCCAAATCCACTGGATGGTTCTATCATCCTTATCATCCACAGAAAAATAGCATCTCTGTTATTTTGCAACATTCCCTTTGAGAAAAAAGATTTCCACTGTACTTTTTACTTTGCTAGTACCAAGCTAACAAACATTCTTCTTTTTTTTTTTCAAGTTTCAAATTTAATAGATTCAAAGGAAGAGTAGAGCAACATCCTATCTAGCCCATAAATAGATTGCCTTGTGGCTTATTCCCCATAAAGGTAGCTGAGAAGCTTATGGGGACTTTTAGAGCCTTTTACCTAATGCAGCAATGCACATAGTGACAAAGTTAATGCTGTCTTGCAAAAGAGGGACTGTGGGTGGGGGTCTGCAGGTAGATTTTCAGCTCCTCTACAAATGGATGGTGGTATTTGCCTGGGCACCTCTATGTATGGCAGAAGTCACAGGTTTTGGTTGGCAATATGTCCTTGGGTTTATTTCCAGCCCCTGCACACTGTTTAGTCATAGGGCAGGCTACAAGCACTTCTCTCTGGTCATTCAGGGCCCACATTTGGGCTGTGCCCTCCTTCATGCTAGGGCTAAGCTTCCTTTTGCAAAGGGGGAAATTCCCTTCCTTGAGAAGGCATCAGCTGCTACGGAAGGAATCAAGGCAGCTGTCTCAACAGAGACACTAAATACAGGATAATTTTCGCACCATCGTTTCATAATGCAATGCTTTTATTTTTTTTTTATTTTTTTAAACTTGTGATGGGGTGTAAACTCTTGTGAACATTTTGAACAGCTTTTAGCTAAGAGTCCTTCAAATTAAACTGTTTGATTCAGCTTGAAATCTAATTCTATATGGCAGAAAAGACAGGCAGCATTTGGGAGGTGGGGGAGAAAAAAAAGAATAGAGCAACAATATAGAGCTTACAAATTACAACCAAGTGGAGCTGTCAATAAGATCTTGCTCACCATATTGTCACAGAATTTTCCTTCTGTGTCACGTTGGTCATTACTGTAACACTACATGAGAAATCACTCCATCTGTTAAAAAAGAAAAGAAAAGCAGCTGCTATCCTCCTGCAAAGATGGAATTAACAAACACACAGTAACTGTATTCCTTTAAACTTTTGCAGTCACAATTTTAGTCCCATTTTATTTGTTCCATACAAGCCACCAAGCAATTCTACTGCCATAGTAATAAGGCCCTCAAAAAGTTCATTAACCAACATGAAAGGTGCTACCTATGGAAACTGTATGACTGTGACAGTTTTAGTTCTTGCACTGATGGTTTGGAGGGCTTTGTATTTTCTCTGGTGGCAGGGAAGGGGATGTTAACATTTTGGGGAGGAGAGCAGTAATCCAGTGATTGCAGGAGTCTAGGAGAAATCTTCACAGAGATTCAAAGTTATTTGCTGACTTAGTTTGGCAGTTGAAACAGGTGAGTCCCATTACATCCAACCACATAAAATAAAAGCATTTGAATGCGTGAAGCGGAAGAGCCTGGAGCAAGAGCAGCAGGCTACCAGCAGAGGCACTCAGGCTCAGGAGGAAGCCTGGGTTAGGATTTTATGACTTGCCATTAACACTAAACAACACATGGAGCCCCTGGGAACATGCTCCTTCAAGATCACAGCTAGGCTGTATATACCAATAAAAGGACTGGGTGCGATTGCACCTATGTGCCATATTTTTCTGTTCCTAAATTATGCTAGAGGGTAGCCTGTAGCCTCTGCAATTCAGGGAACATTGATCCAAGATCAGGGAAACCTCAAATCAAACACCTAACAGAGACCAAATCCTCACAGTCACATTTCTCCCATGAAGGGTGAGATCACTAAATATGACTTACCAAAAAGAGCCAGCAGCAAAACCAGATATGATAGCCAGTGCATTTGAATAGCTATTGAAGAACAAAGGCTGGTTTGGGTGTGCTCAGGCAGGACTGTACTGGAGACAGCACGTTCCAGGTAGATGAAGCAGCCTGTTAAATAACGTTTCAGGCAAGCCCCAGCCTGCCTGGGGGACAACCCTTCTTCTTCATGTTTGTGTGTGCCTCCTTGCCCTCCCCTCCCTTCAGGCTGGGCTCTGGATTTACACATCCCACCAATGTCTGCCTTCACACTGGCAGGTCCCTGTGCCAGCTTGAGCCATGACCAGCCATGGTCAAGGGCCATGGAGAAACCGGACGGTGTTCAGATGTGTCACCATGCTCATGTCACCCTTCTTACACTCTTCACCAAGCACCTGCTGGCCAGGAATGGGGACAGAAGCCTTCTTAGAGGCACAATGTTACGGTGAGTACAGCTGCCACCATGCAAGGTTGACTTGGTTTTTGTCCTGGCAGGTTGTTTCAACAAGCCTGTAGGCATATCTCTGCCTAAAGAGGAAACACAAGAGGCAAGTGCAGCTCCAGCTGTTTGAACAGCAACCCCCTGAACTCAAAGAGAGTTCACTCCAGGGGCATTCCTGTTGGGGTACACTATGTGGTGATAGAGAGATAGGCCCTGAAGGCCGGAGAGAGAGCCTCTTTCCTGCACCTGGAGGTGACCCTGGGACTGTATCCAGGTCACCGGGCACAGGCGGAGAGAGGATTGTGAGTTTGTGGACAGGGTTGGACCTGTGAGAGGTGATGGTTGTAGTTTGTGACCTTATAGGGTATTGTTTGCCTGTTACCATAATAGGCAAAATCTGTGCACTATCCCAGGTGATTGGGGGACACTGTGGTGAACATCTTTCCTGTTTATATGATGTTATATCCTGGGTGTGCTGGTATTTAGGGGAATTCTGGCTGCGTAATAAACGACTTTGCATCTCCATCTTGTGTGCGGAGTCCATGCCCATGCGTGATCACTGCACATTCCTGATCCATTTGCTATCCTGTAGGACTCTTCGGTTCACTAGGGAGTGATCGGCAACTATTCTGTGCCAGAAGGAATATGCCATCAGGCAGCATCATTCCAACAGTCTGCAAGATGGTACTCTAATTTCCTGGAAAGAGTGAATTTTATTATAAGTGTGTAAGTTGTATCTGTTAATCTGGTTAATTCATCCAAAGGTTTTGCCTTTCTAGTAGGCTTAATGGCTACTGTAGCTGGTAAGATACCTCAAAATAAGTATTAAAGGGACTCCAATAAATAGAGTATTATTTGCATTATACCAATACAAAGATCCAAGTGAGATCAGAGTTCCATTTCCTAGCACAAGTAATAAAAATCTAGTTCCAAAGAATTTTTATGGAGGAGGCAAGCAGTGGGAGAAGGGAAATTAAGGCACAGAGATTTCAAGTACTACTTCAGAAGGATAGTAAAGCAAGAAATAGAATAACCTGTTTTAACCCCACTGATGTATTTATAAACAGGACCTTCATTTTAGTATCAATGTTTTGCTGAGTGTAGGTTACTTAAGACTTTTGCTTCATCTGAAATGACACTCGCAAAAAAGCAAAACAAAGCAAAGCAAGCAAGAAAACCCATCCTGCTAAAGTTTCCTCAAACCCTGGGTGAAATTTCTAGCCATGCCAAGAGAAAGCCCTAAGTAACTAGAGCCCACTGAGATGATTCAAACTACAGCTTGGCCCAAGGTTTCCTTCATACTGGAGCACCCTGTCATAGCAGGCCAAGTCCTCCTCATTTTCCCTGCACAGTTTTGCAAGTGAACACAGCTGAGCTGATGCAGAAGATCAAATTTCCTGTCCCTGTTCTGAACAGGACTAGAAGAAACTTTAAACAGGGACTTCCAGCCACAGGACTCACCTGAACGGCTCTGGAGCCTCAAAATCAGCAGAGTAGTCGGATCTCCTCCTGCCTACCTCTGCTACATACATGCATGTGACAGAGCCACTGTCTTAGCATACTTTGTGGATTCTAAACACGACAAAATATTCTGTAAGGGCTGCCTGACTTTCCAGCCCTATTGTTTTTACCAGGGATAGGCCACAGGGTTTGAATGCATGCAGGGATTTTAAATACCACAAAGTTTGTTGGTACCATTTATGTGACTTTGGTTCAAGCCAACCCCTGTTTTGACAAAAAAAGGAAACTCTGGTTTTTTGAGGCAACACAACATGATGGCATTCAATGCATCTAGCAGCCTTCTGTCATGCAGTTTTTCAGTGTAAAGGGTCAGCAAAACCACTGCACCACACATGAACTCTTACAGAGCCGTAGTTATGGTGCAAATGAAAAACTGTCTTACACGGCATGCCTGACCAAGAGCTTGGCACCACAGCAAGAACTAGCCTATATAGCAAACTGGATTTTATCACAGGCTGAAAGACTCTTAAAGTCCTTGAATACAAAGAGCTCCATTTAGAAAGAAATTGCAGTGTGTAAATATAATCCACAATCAAGGCTCTCAGAGTCACAAAATAGCATGACTATAACTCTGATTACTAATTTAATCAGGCACCACAAGCACTTAAGTGAAGAACCCCAACTAGACAAAGGGAGCTCCTTACAGCTGTTTTTAGCAGGCTGTATTTTGCAATGGGCATGTGAGCACAGATCCCAGTTTGTAAGAGATCCCATGTCTGAGAGGCAACATTTACCAAAACAAAGTGAGATGGCAGCGACGTGAATCACAAGAATCTGCACAGACCCAATCCTGCACTGCTAAAGCGCGTATTCGCCACAAGGTGAGCGAATGTGAGTCTTGGCACCATACACGCTGACTCCCATTTAGTCAAGATGCATCAGAAGCTAGAGCTAGCTCAAAAGGCTGAAAAAAGGCACTTACATTGGAAAGATCCTTCATTATTTTTGCTGCTGAAATAAATAAATGAATACAGTCAAACCAAAACCAGATAGGTGTCTGCCACTGATGCGAGTGTCATTCCAGATGAAGCGAAAGCCTTAAGTAACCTACACTCAGCAAAACATGTGAGGAGAGCAAGACTTGGTAGGACTTTTCCGAGCTGAGACTTCCCTACAAGTTCCAGAGGCATGAGCTTTGCCACTGTCCAGCCCAGGGCAGCAGCACTTTCCACACAGCAGCTGCAAAGTCCTTTTGACCTCCTTCCCTCCAGAACCCTGAGCAGTGTCTGGGGGGAACACAGGATCTAATGTCTCTTTATACTTTTTAAATTGCCAAAGAGCACACAGGTCTCTCCACCTACATATTAGGTGTCTTAAATATATCTGTGGATCTTTGTACCAAAGAATAAATGTGTGAGTATGCAGGCAGCCTTTGGATTTTAGCCCACTTCCCTTTCTCCCCCATTCACCTTGTTCTGTCCGCTTTCAGTGAAACCCTTTGGAGTGACTCATCTACCATAAAGGCACCTTCTCTGTGGTGTTGTGCCAGGCCACCAATCTCATATATACACCTCCAACATAGCAGGGCAGCCAAAAAGGATACAACCTTTACATACCTATTGGTAAGTCCTTTGACCATCCCACTGCTGCCTACAGACGTGAATTATGTCCAGTACCTTAATTTTCTGACAGTATCTCTAAGTCATATTAAAATATCTATATGACACATACCTTCTCCTCTCCCACCTTCCTCCCCACTCAGCCCTACGCACTCAATGGGTAAAAAAAAAATTCACAATGCCATATAACAGGAAATCTCTGCTTAGTTGGATGTATTAATAGCTCAACTCATTTTCTGATGTAATTGCTTTAATTGTCCCTGTCCCAACTGGTTTTCCAGGAGAAAAAGGAAGGTTCATTTAAATATTAAACACAGAAAATGTTGGGCTTTTTGTTACGGCTTTGCGCGCAGATGTGAAGCAGAGTGCTAAATATCAGCACTCTGCCTAGTTGAAGGCTGTTGTGTTAGCAGGAATCCTCACCTATTCGTACAAACTAGCGTGTACCAGATGGCTCCATGGGAGTCAGGAGGCTTGAAATGGAGCAATCATTCAGTCTGCAGATGGAATATACAGTACGTTCCCAGTTAAGTAAGGGGCTCATTTATTCAGATAGATTCTGCATATATGGAGCGTGTCTCAGAGGATAAGCCAGTTTCTATCTCCAGATTTGCAGCAAATTTCTAAGCTAGGTCCATCCTCCATACACTTCTGCTACTGGAGTCCAAAAAAACTAAAGCCCCCTTACTTAAAACGTGAAATTTTGCTCAAGCCGCGCTGAAATATAACACTGAACACAAAATTTACAATTTTTTTTTTTAATCTTCTCAATCCGGACAATAAAAGGTGCTCCGATTTTTTTTTTTTTTTTTGTCATTCATTATGCAAACATTTGGACAGAACCTCCGAATTCAGAGCAGAAGAACTACATATTTATATGCTAGTTAAGATTATTTATCACCAAAAAATAAACCAATTACTCAATGGCAATTAAGACCTGCAGGAGCAATACCCACTGTTGCCATGCAGAGTCCCAGCAGAGAGTCATCCATGCCTGCCTTTGACTTCTGCAGAAGCACAGAGGCAAGATATGTGCCTAAGGGAAAGGGGCAAGAAGGATTCTGCCTCTTGAACAGACAGTTTCAGAAGTCCAAGCTAGAAGTTTCTGACATGAGACTGTTGTTATTTGCACAATAATATAAAACAGAAGGTGTCCTGAACAGGATTAGGGTGGGACTTGAACGCTTCAAAGACATTGCAAAGCAACCTTGCTCTCGAAGATTAAGATGAAACAAGAATTCTAGCCTCAGATTTTCAGTGGCCTACTGAAACTTTTCTAGGCAAATAATTGAAGAAAATTATGAAAAAGCTTTTTCAAATGTCAGGGTGAAAAATATTCTTTGTTTCATAGTTTAAGGCTTTGTAGAGTCTATTCTGCAGGGAAAGGAGTATGAAGAGGTATCTGGGGTTTGGTTTGTGTTAGGCAAAATTCATGAAAATACAACAACTGCTCGTGTTCCACAAAGAAGGGAAACACCTCCTCCTATGCTTTGGCTTCACAAGCCAAGTGATAAAAAATATGCAAAGTCTTTCTCTCCAAACAAAGTCTAAAAGTAGATCCTGAGAGCTTGGTCAAACTATGACCTAGATCCACACTCAGCAAAGTTGCTTTCCACAGCGGTCCTTCTGGGACACCAAGTTGCTTCAACACACACAGCTGTGATTGTTTACAGCAGCAGGAAATTAAACTCCAAATAAGTCACTCCCCTTCCCCCCACCTCTTCTGGTAAAGGAGGGAAAACAGCAGAGACTATGGGTTGAGATAACATTTTACTGAAAGCAAAAAGCAATGGAATCAGACATGCCTGATAATAACAACAATCTTAATATCGAAAGTATACAAAGGGAGAAGGTGTCTTACCCACAAAAAGGTATTCACCTCTGGGAACAAAAACACACAGGGGCTGACCCAAACACCTTCCCACTGGAGAGGGGAAGGCAAAAGTGGCATACTTCCGATGGGATACCCAGCTTTTCCTCCAAAAACCAAGGCGCCTAGTGACGATGTGATAGTGTAGAACACAAGCTTGCCACGCCCACACCTTAGCTCTGCCCCCTCTCTGCAACCAGGACAACCATCCACTTAGGTGCTTCCTGGAAGCACTGGCATCTCCTGGCATGAGTGCTTCCAACAATCTTTGGCAGCCTTCACTGAGGCAAAGGGATATCTTCCAGGCTTTGCTGGTTCAGCCCTCTCCATACTCCATGCTGCAGCTGCCTACAGAGGACATCTCACTTGATCCTTTGTTTGACTCCCAGTACCTGACACAGGCAATGTAGGATGTGATAATGGTAAAGTTTACAAATGTGAACATCACAGGGTAAGTATTGATTTATAATGACAAGCTGGAGGAGCAGGAAGAGGGAATTGTTAAGGGACTGTCTTCTATCACTTTCCAAGGATGGGAGGAACTCAATTATACCCAGCAGCCTCACCTAACGTAATTGTATTCGCTGGCTGTTTGCCTTTGAAGTGCCTCTCTCGCAGTATGTCTTGGCAGTGTATTCTGCCACATCAAAAAGGAAAAAGTTTTACTACCTGTGCTTTTGGAGGGCTCATTAAAAACACACCAAGTAGAGAGATGGAGCAGAAAATTGTTATCAAATCCTCCGGGGTTTTTTGTTTTGTGTTGTTTTTCTTCTCAGATCACACGGAAGCCCATGCACTTTGTGGACTCTGTTACAGAAACGTTGATCGCACGGAGTGTTGTTAATTCATTACAGCTCTGCTAGGCTACTTGTCTTCATTTGCCATGAACACAAACAAATTCTACAGACACACCATATCAAATCTGTTCTCCTGAAAAGGCACATTCACTGGTGAAACAAAGAGAAACGTAATGGCAATTAATAAACTAACATTTACTGCACTAATTAGCATCTCCTAGAGGGCTTGATTATGTGTTTACACCAGTTAGATACAGCTCAGTATGAGAAAATACCCACATTTCATACATCAAAAGACATTTCTTTCATATTTCCTCTTCCATTCTTATGGTAGTGAAGTGTGAAGACAAGAGCATGAAGGAAGGTAGAATAATTCATTACCTTGTCTGCTACTGATTTGTACATTCAACATTTTTTTGGAATAAACACAAAGTCATAAATTAGCTTGTAGCAAAACAGAATTAATTGAATGTCTTAGTAGGATCATCAAACCAAGGTTTAAAGTCAATTTATCTGCCTGGGATATTGCTAATGGAGCTTCAGCTCATTAGGGTGAGAGCTGATGCTGTGGATGGGACACACAGGCTCATGAAAACACACACCAATCCATGTTTTCCCTATGTAGGGACAAAAATCTCTCATATATGTCATGCACAAACACATGCATATGCATGTACGTGTATTGACATTCACAGAGAAAAAAATGTGAGCCATAAAATAAGTACTCTCGAGAAAGGGATTTTATATCAAGGATTTCAAATGCCTCCAGAAGATATGTAGTCATATTTATAAACCCAGGTTGTCCCAGCTTCCACTGGATCCTTGTAGCACCATGTTATTTCCTTAGCTCATGGACAACATAGATGCTGCAATGGATACCAAGAGGCAGTGTGGTTACATCAGTCCCTCCACCTAGGAGGTAATATTCCAAGGCTGGAAACAGATGCAGGACAATTAGAACACAGAAGTCAGTACTGTGGGTTTGGGAGACATTTTGGGAACAAATATCATAGTAATCTCTGTGGATACTTCACTACAGCCAGAATGTTTCCTGTCAGGAGGGCTTTGGACAATAAATGCTCCAGCTAAGCAAGGCAGATGGAGCGCTGCAGAGCAGCCTGACATGGAGTGTGCTAGTGGCCCCATCCTATAGGCAGCAGGTCAGAAAGGTTTTCTGAGCTGGTATTGCCAAGAAGCAGGATTTAACAAGCACCTCAAATGCAGATCAGGGCTTGAAGCTTATGCTAATGCTCTGTGCTCCCAGATGTGTTCTCCAGCAAGAGCAAAAGATTTTCATGGGACTGGTGAGAAAAGCCCCAAACCATCAGGGCTCAAAAGCAGCTCCCAGTTGTACCAGGCTAAAGGAAAACCCCAAGCTGACAAAAGACAAAGTACAACCATCCTGTGTCATTAAGTGGAAGAAGGATCACGCGCACAGCAATTCAAACAAATTCTGGGGAAGGAAAAGGCAACACAGTGCAGCACTTCAGCACAGCTTCAGATGAAGATCATGATGGTTGCACAGGCTGATGCCAAAGGCCAAATGCAACACCTGGCACAGGAACAAAGTCAGTGCACTGAGACAAGCACTCAGGATATAAATGGCATTTCAAATCTACAAACCAGTGACACACAACTTGCCAGCTGTGAGCATCTCACTTCTGTCACTGCATACCCACCTCTCGCTCTTATTCCTGTTTACTGTTTGCATCTTGGGAGGACTTATAGTCTCAGGCAGCTGTGCTGAGAGCCACATAAGTGTATGATGGCAGAGGCTGTACCTCACAATCTAGTAAAAGGAGGAAAGTAGCTGCAGCAATGATAAGAAATTAAATGATGAGACCTCTCATAAAGAGTCTTAAGTGATAGGCTGCTCAAGTCACATCTTTAACACTCTCTTAAGCACAGCAGCACATTACTGCTTACACACCTAAAGATACAGACAGCAGAACGATACAGGCAGCAATCCCCAAAAGCACCCATGTTCAGATCCTCCTGAATTGGGCACTCAGAAGTTTTTGATAGTGCCAGTAGATGCCTATGAATGGTTTGGTGAGCAAACTTTAAGGACTTCAGGATGTGGGAGACACTTCAATCAAACCTTTAGTCCTTTAGTTTAAGCAGACTCTTAATGGCAGTTTTAGTCACAGCATGCAGATAGAACATTTCTTCATTTGCCAGCAGCCCCTGAGTGGTGTTACCAGTAGCCTTACCTTTCTTCAGGGGCAAAGCAGTCACCCTAGAAGTCTTCCAGCTTTCCACCACTTTGGTTCAGCAAGCTGGACCTGACACAGACTGTAAGTCTGGTGAGCCTGCCATGTCATCAATATGGGGGCAACCACCTCACCTGCACCCCAAGCCATGAGATTGAATTCTGTGTGTCGGTAGGAGCAAGCTGTCCTAGGCTCCATCCCCATTAGGCAAAAGCAATGCCTGTAGGTGGTTTAAAACACATAACAAAGGCTGCTGGTGGTCAGATGACTCCACTGGACATTCAGGCCTGACTTTTTCCAGACTTCCAGTTTTCAACAGAACTGGATCAGTTGCTGCTTTTAGATTCCAGGGGACAATCATGGTAGGAATATCCTTTTTGCATCTCAGGCTGTCCAGAAACTGTGACGTCTGCTGCTGCAGTTGAGATTTTTGCCACTTTGAATTCATTGAAACTTCTGTCCTAAATTTCAAAGATTTCCAAGTACAGCAAGCTAGCTGTATGAGCATATGGATGCATAAAATGGATGCAGAAACATTTTTGCTCTTTTTTCTTTTTGACCACCCTTCTATTATCCTACTGTCCTTCCTTCCCCACTTACTGATCTGTTTGTTAGAGGCAACACAGCAGCATCTTAAATGGGGTACATCCAGCTGGGACAGGGAATATAGCTGACAGCACCACTGCCTTCTTCTAATGGCCCCAGCTTTCAGTTGTCTTCTCCCTCGCCAGACGTCTGTCCTTCTGTGAGCATGGCTGGCTGCAATCCATTTGATATGAAGATGATGTCTGGCACCTCATGCTCAAAATAGACTCTTTGATGTAGCCCCTCATCCTTGCCAAACACCCCAGCACTAGGCTAAGGAAAAGGCAGGGCTAATTTGTGTATACAACTGTATAATACAGGACTAATACAAATATTTGTCCAAATATTCAACCACCAGCAAACCCAGCACCACTAGTTGTAATGGACCAATGCCATTTCACATCAGTCCTTCTAAACAGGAGCAAGCTGTTCACAGCATGTAGATAAAACAGAATTTCTAACAAAATTCTTTATGAAAGACCTATTTTCCTAGTACCTTAATCGTCCCTCTTGTGGGCAGAATTCCACTTTCATTTTATGGAGTTGATTTAGGACTAAGAAGTCTTAGAAAGAGTCAGCAATAAAGTAGAATCACGACTGCTCTGAAATCCAGCCCATAAACTGTATTGTTCAGACTCCAAACTCTCTCACATTATATAGATTTCTGACATGCATCTGTGTGTCTTCAGAATAATATTTGCATTTGCAGTTTCCCATTCTGTGCACACAAGTTACTGCCTTCCTCGCCCAGAGAACAGGCATTTGCCTTTCTGCTACGTCCTCCTCCTCTACAGAGGAGAAGGTCCTTCTGGCCCAGGGGGTACGGCAGTGCATAGGTTCTGCTCACTTCTTCAGCAGCTAATTTTTCAGCTACTTGGAAAAGCAAGAATTCAAAATATGCCTGCCTGAAGAAAAGCAACCTGTTTGTTTCCTAGCATTAGAAATGACCCTGCTTCAATTAATAAAAAGATTGCTTATTTTTGGTGAATTTACATTTGTTGGCAGCTTGAATGTGACTCCAGCTCTACTGCTTCCGTGTCCCTCCCTTTCATGTGGTCTGAAAGCAACTTTGGTTTGTTTCTCACTCACAGCAAAGCAGAGCTGCAATAACAGCAAATGGTCCTTGGAAATCACAGTCACATTAGGCTTCTGTTCAAATAGCTTTTAGGGCTGCGATAATAGGAGGCATCCCTAATAACTGGTGACTCAGTGAGACCCTGCACAGAAGGCCTCCAAATGACAGTACACAATTTAGAATTTAATCTAGAAACAGTGGCGGTGATGAGATTCCAGCTGGGGACCTTCTGGTCTGGAGGCCAGTGCTGTACCAAATAGTCTACAGCAACTACTTTACCTGACCAGAAAGGGGATGAGTCTCTTCTCTTCCCCTGAACTTCACTACAACTTTCAGGGTGGTGTTTGACCAGTGAAGCAGAGAGGGCCTTCACTGCTGCCTTGGCTCTGGAGACTTACAACCCTGAACCACGGCACGTTAAACTGCTGATATGTGGACAGCATCCAGTCATGCAGCATTAATACTAAAGTTAGTTCCTGAACACTGAATTCAGCACACTTCGGTTCACAGGCCACCTGTATTGTGCTTTTGGACTGTCCTTGGTCTGCTATAAATCTAGACTGGATATTCACCCAGAGAGAGCAGAGTTCTCCCTACGCTCCCATTTCCACCCAGCACACTACTTATGTCAAAATCACACAATGTTGGCATGATCTGTGCTTAGCAACCCAGCAAACGTAAAGAAATGGCTTCTTTTTTTGAGAAGAGAAAGCCATGACCCCAGTGGCAGAAGAATTATATTTTATTTCTTAAAATAAAGCCTTTGAACCCTTAGTCCTTGCCTTTGTGATGTGCAGAGAGGGGAATGTGGCACAGACTTGTCTTTCCAAGAAGAGCCTTGAGTGGGCACTGGAAAACAGACAAACACAGTGCTTGGGAAGAGAGAGGATGGATGAGGGCCTTTTGGGTACAGGCATACGCCTCCTGCCCTCCTACTTAAAGTTCCTCTGATGTGCCCTGGTATCATCCAGTCAGAACAACAGGAAATCTCTCACACACAGCAGAGAAAGGAAAACTCCAGTTCAGGAAAGCAGGTTGAAAGGAGAAATAATTGCACTCAGAGGATTGGGTGCCATTCAGTGAAAAAACCGCTGTGGACAATAAACTTCAAATAGCCAGGACAGCATTTACTGACTAGTGGGCAGACAAAACAAATACCAGTACTTCGGAATTTTTCTTTTTTTTTACTATCAGTGGTCTTCCAATATTTGCATTTGGGGTGCAATATTTGCTGACATAGAGTAATTTGAATTATCCACAGATAGTTCAAAAATACAAAGAGTTCATTGCCCAGATATCTCTATTTAAAATAGCTTTGCTTTTGTTCATCAGTGTAAGGCACATGGCTGAGAAATGGCAAGGTGCCAAGATGAAACTGCTCCTAATTTTCAGAGGAGGCCACCGGCTAATTACACAGACTGCAGGTGTGAAGAGAGAAGCTCAAAGTAATCAATAGTAGTAATTAATCTGCTAGACTGGAGCTAAAGAGCTAACAGCTGGACATCAGAAATGGACACATGCAACAAGATCAGCAATAATTACCTCTTTAAATATTGAATTTCCATAGCAACAATTAAGCATATAAATAAAGGCTTGAAATCAAGGCTCCGAGGCATGATGCTGAATTGCAAACACAACATTCTCCAAATCAACCCTTTTAATAAAACAGTAACAATATGCTTGGGCTGGGTCGTCTGGTCTCTGGTGCTAGCAGAAACTCAGCTTCTGCTGCCTACAGATTTTTTGGCTCTTCTTCCTTGGCTGCTTCCAAACCCTCAGGTTCTGCTGTAACTTCTCTTCATCCAACTAGCATCTAAAGAGACCTAGTGCAACACATGCCTGCTACTCACCCCCTCTCTTCTAAGGCTGTCCACCTAACAGCTTTGTTTTTTCCACTCTCTGGAGATGGTTTCCCTTCAAAATTCTCACCATTTACATCAGGCTAGCAGTGCCATCTTGCCTGGGCAGCATCAAAGCACTAGCTGGTAGGTGACCTCACCCCAGCTTTTGCTGGGCTGTCACAGATGGATCAAGTGCCAGAGGAACAGCTCTGCTGTTCATTATGTTCTCAGTTGTCTGTGGGGCCAGAGATGGCTTCTGTGGATCCTGTCCTCTGCAGACTGCACCTAACCAGGCAGCAATCACAGACCACGTCACTGCAGTTCGGATGAGTTTTACTATTTAAAGCAGCAGAGGCCAATCTGCCTCCAGCTCCATCCTGCTCATAGCTTTACTGCAGGGATGAGGTGCCTTCTCCTTCACAAGAGTTAAATAGTTAAATTTCCAACATATTTGACAGGCCACATATTAATTCACACTCCAGCAATAAGAAAGAAAAAAAATTAAAATCCACTTGACAACTATGAACAGAGGCTATATTGAAACACTGTCAGGAGTATTATCTTCCCTACAACTGCTTAAGCACAAGAAAAACTAAATCACACCTACAGAAATCCAATAGAAAAAAGAAATCCTAAATTACATACTTCAGTTTGATCCCTACATTCCCAGAATCAAACTTGGAGCTACATGAAAATTTGAGGAACTGTTTTTACAATTTTTAAATTTTCTGCATTTTGAATATTCCTCTCTCCTATCATTTATCATTTCATTAATCCTGTTTTCCAGGATTTTTTATTTTCCTTAAAAGAGCAAGAAGAAAGAGACACATTTCTATAGGCTAATACTGGCTCCAGTTAGATAACTCAGCTGAGGAACAGAAATGCCTTGAACTTTTCATTGCTTTCAGCAAAACGTTGTAAAGGTCCGCAATAAGTACTATTAGGGTAGGATAGGGACCTATATTTTTTGCCTCAGAAGGCAGTGGCATTTCGTAATTACCCTCATGTATTGATTCCCCCAACCATGCCAGCAATATTTCTTAATCTCCATGGTCTGTAAATATTTCTACACACTGTATTTCAAACTCTTCTGTAGTATAGATTTGTGATGTGCCTGTCATGCTATGATATTTTACCAGTGCAGTGGTTTTGCAGCTTTGGTACTGACTGTTTTCTGCCTTTCTAACAAGTGTGCAGCAGTTCAATTCTCTGTGAACAGCCATTCAGGTTGCCAGGTGTTACCAACACATCTACGTTGAGTGTGCTTTAAAAATAAAATTATGTTCTTGGCTGGGTGACACATTAGACTTTCGATCAGGCATATACAAACCATTAGCTCAACCCAGCCACTAGCCCAAAACCAGCTTGATGAGGATCACCTGCTTCTCTCCCAGGTTTTCATCCATGGAAGTAGCAGCTCAGTTGTCCATAGGTGACACATCTCTGCCACTGAGAAGTGTTTGGGAGAGGTAGAAACGTGAAGAAAGCTTCTTCCCAAGCTCCACTCTGAGCAGCAATCCCATCTGCTCTGGCGTCTCAGTGGTTGGTGACTAAAGATCAACATCCAGGAACCAGAGATGTGCCTGGCCCTGGTGAAGAGCCAGGTAAGGCCAGAGGAGACAGGCAGCAAATTCAGCTGTCCAACAACAGCTGGAAAAAACCAGCAGATCCAGACCTCCAGTGCCTCATATCTTCCACCTTATGAAAAAAGGATGCATTTGCATGGTATGAAATGCTGCCATTCTGGTTCAGGGATTGAAAACAAAGAGCCCACAGGAAGGTCAGTTCCATGGGGCTGAAGATCAGGGTTTGTCCTTAACTCCACTACAGCTCTCCTGTCTCACTTCATCTAAATTGCTCGCACCTACCTTGGCGTACCCATTCATAAATATGTTGGACAGACACACAAAGAAATGTCATTTTCTTTCCTGAATTGCCTATTTGGTTTTGACAATCGAGGATCTCTTTTTTAGGAAATTTTGTCTAGATTAGGCAGAGAAGTCAAAATTAGCCTACCTTCCCCTAAAATGGGCAGACTGCACTCAGTGGGGGCCAAGGTCTGTATTGAGGTCCTTCCCTATCACCACACGACATCAGAGCTCACTAAATCAGGCACTCATATTTCCCAGCTGTCAGAGGATTCCATAAACAGTACTTGACCCCAATCCATCCTCAGAGTCTTTTTCCCAGTGACTGTTCTCGTACCACATCAGTAGCCCCTTCACATATGAAAACAGAATTGGAAAAAGCCTGTGAAATACTTTTTCTCCCTCCATCATTTGGGATATGTCAGGAATCCCTGTCTGTGACCTGAGGAAACAGAGAAGCAGAGAAAGAGGGATCCTGTCATCTCAAGGCACAAACATAATAACCAGCAGCTATTCACTCTGCCCAACTCCAGGCAGTAAATTGAGGTGCCAGCACTGAAGGAGATAAGTCATCCTAAGCTGCCCGTATATTGAGAGAGGAAGTTACCCCTCTGAATTTGTGCTCAGAGGACGTTTTTGTTTGTCCTCTTCTACCTGGTGCACTAAGCCTCCTGAAATGCGTGTTACATGTGATTCAGAGGTTGATAAGTTCTAAGTCAAGGCTGGCATATGCTTAAAGGTGGTGTTCAAATGTGTGTTGATAAAGCAGCAATTTTTAAAATACAGCATAGAAAAATGATAGTTTTTAATATTAGTACAGCTGGAAAATAACTAGGGATGGGAAAGGGATTCTTCAGTTTCTTTTCTATATAACTGTCTTTGGGGGAAGAAACCACAATAAGCTGTCAGGTCAGTGTCAGTTCATCAGAAAAAATGCCAAGGCTGCCTTCCCAGGATATTTTCAGAGCATTCGCACTGGAAATACGCAAGAATAAGAAGTCTCATGACATTTCTGCCAATTCATGTCTGGATTGTATTATCATTTGAGAAGAGACAGAGTCCCTCCCAGAACAGAGAGTCATTTCCATGAAGAGCTGTGAAATGGAGCCAAGGCTTAGAGTGCATCGAGGGGGAAGCGAGTGCAGCCTGAGGCCCCCGGATTGCCCTGCAGCAAACAGGGCAGCCCCTCCAGGTCCTGCTGCTGGCAGCTGGGGGCAGAGCTGGGAGCCCTCCTTTCTGGCTAAAAGCCACGAGTCTGCTTCAACACCGAGGTAGGAGCTTAATTTTAAAGACACTTCTCTCAAAACCAGAAAAAATTGGCCTCTCTTAGTTCACACCTCCCTGTGATGGGCATTTATTCAGTCTTACCAAAGAGACCCTCTCTGTCAAGAGAAAAGCTCTCCCATAGGGAAACTACCAGAAAAAAAAAAATCTATCTTTGCTGCTTTAGCATGTGGGAGGAGTTTCTGTCTTCCCCTTGACCAGAGCAGGAGCCTGGAGACATTAACCTTGCTGAGCAAATGATAACCTCTGCAAATACCTCTTCAGCACTATGAAAGAGTTGACAAATTTCCCAGCCAGGACAAGCTTGCTCACTACTTTGGAGAATCAAATTGACTTGAGTCAGGTATGTATACATCATATGCAGGTATATATATATGTGTGTGTGTGTGTGCACATGTATGCAATATATGTATGTACTCACGTGTGTACAATAAACAACTTCATAATTATTGTTTCAGTATAAAACAGACTTTCAGAGAAGCGTCTCAATGTTAAGAGGTTAAGCTTAAATAGCCCTTCTCTCTCTGTTTCCTCCTGGTCAGATTATGGTTTCCCACTGCATAGCTGGCTCATTAATTCATCCTGTGCTTTCCATATACCTTTCAACTTTTTCCTGCCACAGCACGCGAGGTACTCACAGAGAAGTGAGCTTTGTGTTTATGGTTGCTGGCTGGTGCTGGTGGATCCTGACAAGTGCATCCTCTAGCAGGGTCCACGTATTCCCTGGGCTGGCAGCCAGCCAGTAAATTCCAGCTTGGCCACCTGCATGTAGCATACAGAGACATAAAGAAGATGAGGAAGCACAGCATTGTGTGCCAACAAGCAAGGATCATGGTTGATGGTAGGAGAGACAGAAGTCAGCTGCATAAAAAGCCCACAACTCTTTGCCTAGAAAATGCCACCCATAAAGAATAGTATAGACCAGACAAAGGTTTACCAGGTGCTTTTGAAGTCATCTCCAACCCAAAGAAGGCACCAAAATGACCCCACAAATTGCTAAGTATTCTTTAGATCTATTGCATTGACAATGTGGTCAGTCATCTCCAGAAGAAATGCCTGCAACAGGACAGGGGTGGAATAAGCACTGAAGTTCCTATTCCTGCATGCCATCATAAGCCACTCGCTTAATGACTCTGTGTGAGGATATTCATTTTATCAGACCAGCCAGGCAAAGAGACATAACATTACACAGGCATCCATCTCCTTCGATATCTATGAATTAGAAAAACACTGTCACATCAGGGAGCTGCTGTTGAGCGAGTGTTAAGGTAAAAATGTGTATCAGTGTGACACATCGCAGCCTGTAGATACTGAAGGAGACATTTCACTAAGGTCACATGTCTACTGCCAGCAGACGGGCAGCTCCTTGCAACCCTTGGAAATGACCCAGAGCTTAATACAGACAGCCATTTCAGGGAGACTGACGTGATATGATTATCCTCTGTATTGAAGCACAGCTCCACAGCTAAACACACTACTCAGCTCACAAGGACTGAGAACTGAACTCAGTTTTCTTTCCACATATCCTCGGCTGAAGTCATTGCTCAGAAGTGGAGGGGGTTTCACTGGAAAAAACAGGTAGCCAAGTTTTTCTAGACTTGATAACTTGTAAAACACTTGGACTACCATACTTGGAGATTAAAAACACACACAAGAAGCATAGGAGCATCTACTGTGACTGTGCAAATATCTGGCCTATATAAACCCGAGTCCTCGTTACTGGTTTTGTTGTCTTGCTTCCAAGTATTATTACATCTTCTCAGACTTGAACTGTAAAACACTTTGAAAGTGGAACATTTCCTACTTTGGTCTTACACAGGATCGAGTGCAATGAGGCCACCATGCTACCAAAACCCAACATCTTGAACACTGCTGTTGGGTACATGATTTATTGCTGCTGTTCTCATTCATGCTGACACAGAGGACACCCAGTTTAAAACTAGATGATAGCTCTAAAGACCTCAGGCTCTTGATTCTCCAGATCTGTAGGCTGACCCCTCCTGCCCCACCCTGTCCTACACATCCCCATTCCAACTTAGTGGCCTGCAGAGTAGGGTTGAACCTCTGCATCCCGCCACATGCCACTCAAGTACCTCTTCGTGACCACTTTCTCTTCACACAGTTTAACATCTCCAGTGTTTAGTAAAACTGCATGTGTACAATGCTTGCCATGCTGTTCACACAGGAAATCAAAACTGTTTATTTTTGCAACAGGCAAATTGTGGGCTAATTTATACAGATGTATTTATTCAGTGACTCATTAACAGTAAGTATCACGAACCTAATTTACTGCAACATCAGCCCACAGATTGTGGCAAATTATGTTCCAGAGAGAAACAGGACCCAGGTCTGTCAGAACTGACTTCTAGAATTGAGGGTTATTTTTAGCATCCATTTCACAGCCAGCTTTACATCAGCAGGATGGATTTTGTCGGTACTCTCTGCCTATGCTTACTCACCTATCTTCAAGTATTTTTTATTAATTTCTGTTCCGGTGACAGTTTTTTTGCATGGCAAGACGTAAGTGTTCCTGAGGATTAAATACAAAAGTAGGGTAGGGTTTGGGTGCTTAAAAAAGCTCTTCAGTAACATCACATCAGTAATTGATTCCTTGTACCTTTATCAAACCAAAGAGATATTTCTGGGGCAGTATAAGGAAGGAAAATGTTTAACTGTTCTAGATCAGCTTTTAAAATTAAGATTTATTTTGCCTAGCAAACAAGTGTAAGCCAAACCTTTTCTTTGGATCCAGTTTGAAATAAATTTGTATTTAAGGCACTTGCAGTGAAAGAAGGTAAGAAGTAAAGATGAACACACACACACATGCTGCAAAAGGAGACCAGACTCTTGCCTGCAATGGTCTAGTGGTCAGAGTATTCCCACTAGAGGCTAAAAGCACTTTTCTTCCCTCCACCTGTTTCAAAGAAATTAAGCCATGCTCTCTAACCATCAGGAGAAAGTTATAACCATCAGGTAGGCTGCAGGGTATTCAGTTTTTCCTTGATTCTCTCCTATTGGAGCTGTTCTGCTTCTCAATGAATATGTATGACTTCATTAAGAGACAGAGAAAGAGAGACTAATTAGTACACTTAGCTGGGAAGGCTGGTTACCCTGTCCCAATCCCTGCTCTAGTGAATATCTCATTAACCATACAAAGAGGAACCAGGGGCAAAAAACAAGTTATAAACATCCCCCTTTCCAAGCCAGAGTATCCTATAGCTTAGCGGGCAGAGGTCACATGTGCACATGATTGAGTGCCCCAAGAAGCAGACTTGACACTAAAAGGTGACCCACAGTGACCAATCTAACCTCATAAACCCTTCCCCTCCCAATCTCTAAGCATTTAAGAGGCAGAAAAGAAGGGGAAAGGCAAGTGTCCCGTTCTGATTTCCAGACACACATTCAGAAATTAAAGTCCCTAAAACCATTAGTGCTTCCCAAAAGCCTCAGACCACAAGTCCCCTTCCTTACTTCTCCAGATCAACGTCTGTTAGCTTGGTTAGATGCTCACAGAGTTTTTTTTAAAATATAAACAATGCATATGTTTTGACTGCTGGGTTTTTCCTCTCACCTTGCCTTTCCCAGATTGACACATGCAAGCTTTAGTATAAGCATTCATTTATTGCTTGCATTTAAATTTATACACAGCCCATAAAAGATTAAAACATATCCATGAAGAAGACTTTTATATCAGTCAGATCAAAATTAATGAAACCAGTCGAGTTAGTAGGTGGTTGGTTTACATGTTTTTATTCTAACATTATCCTATCACAATGTTATGCTACCCTGAAAGTGTTTTAATGTATTTTGTACGTGTTGTGAAATGCTTTTGTGGTCTCCTGCCACTGCACCCTGGTGAAAAACGCCCCCTGGTTAGAAATGTTTGAATAAATTACTAAATCAAGCACAAAGGAAGAAAGCCAGTACAGAAACTGGGGAGGAGGATATATCAGTGTGAGGAGAGAATATATTCTTAGACACAAAATCCCTTGCATAATACTTTGCTCAATAGATCATATTTTTCTTCAGCACTGAGGGAAGAGGCTTGTTGCAGATTAGAACATTTTGAGCATTTGACTGAAGGCAGAGAAAGTTTTATTTATAAACAGAACTGCAAAGGAACAATAGGCACTAACATCTGTAGTCATTTGTGAGTTATGTTTCTGGGTGTCAGCCTGAGAATATGAATTATTTCTTTGCAGACCATCCATTTCATCACCCATCCCAGGTCAATGAAAGTAAGAACCCCTGCACTACCTTTGTCTTCAACACTAAACATGTACAAGACAAAGACTACTTTTTTTCTTTTTTTTCCTTTTTTTCTTTTTTTTCTTTTTTTTTTTTTTGAGAACAGACATATTTTATTACTGAAGAGCTTTTAAATCATGGTGGAAGAAATCATTTCCTCTAACCCTTCTTCTTCTCTCCATTGAAGGTATAAAAACGGTGCTCCACCTGTTAACACTCACAGACCAATAACTTAAATTTTTGGCACTTATTTATAGACTCAATAGATCCATCCACACCTGCTTTTCCCTTAATTAGTTGACTATCCAAAGGCAGCAGACTGGCTGCTGCCAGCTTCCTGTGCTAATAGGAAGATCATTTAGGGCTGATGTAAAAGCACAAAATAAATGAATAAAGAGATCTCATGCAGAAACACTAACAAGGGAAATATTAACACAAGCGGGAAAAAAAATAACAAAAAGTGAAAGGGACATGTACTGCTGGGGAGGGTTGGTTGCTTGGGTTTGGTGAATTTTTTAAGGCCAAATCTGAGAACCATTTAAGCCTGTAAAAGGTCTGTAGGGTGATAAATAAGCAGTGCAGGGCCCAAGTTCAGTACTCTTATACTACTTCCAAGGAGTTTGGGATCACCACAGAGGAGATGAAATCTTTAGCCTCCTCCCTCAACACATTTTATAAAGAGAGCTATTGTGGTGGTAGGAGTCAAACTATTATTAGATTAGCTATTACTCAGAGGGAGGAAAATGCTTGAGAGAGATTTAGTTTTCACTGTGCTATCAGCTGAGATGTTAGAATAGTAGGCGTTTGAGGACTAAAATGACAGGAACATTGTAAGCACCTAAGCGGGCAGGGATTTTGGGGGTTTTTTTAAGAAAACACTTGAGTCCTATTTTTCCAGGCTAGTAACACAGAGGCATCATTTACTACATTTAGCCAGTGAACATCCTTGCAAAGAAGTTAGTCTCTCATCCCCAGATAGGGACAGTGTTGAGGCAACATCCTGTTAGAACTTGCACCTAACCCATTTCAAAGGATGGAATTAACTCCGGACAAGGCCTGCAAGTTGCACAGAATATAGTGGTTTTCTTGAGAGCTCTACTGCATTTAAGTTCCTGCCTTAACACAAAAGGTACAGCACCCAGCACAAGGACACCCTCATCCATCTTATACCCTCCAGACAGAGCCGTGATTACAAAATCTGGTCCTACCACTGCTCAGATTGTTCAAAGTTTTATTTTTAGGAGAGCAGCTCCAATAAAGCACTCAAGTCGTACTGTTTCCAAAGCTCAAAGAAAAAAATTGCCTGGTGGTGCATGTTAGGACAGGAGAAAAGGAAAACTGTGTAATTAAATACCTAAGGATGAAATAGAACAAGTAGGATAGTAAGAAATAATTACTCATCTGAAGGTTTGCTTTGACCCGCTATTCTGCAGTCACACCTATTTTACTATTATGTTACAATAACCCATTTTGTTCTGCTTCTAGGCTCAGACCTATGATATTACATTAGATGAATTTCCCATGTTGTCCTTTTCTGTTTGGAAAGTGGTATAATTATAGTGACTGATTTGGGAGAGCAACAGTTTGAAAATGATGCCTGAGGCATACCAAAGTCCCATGACTTGTTAATAAATCCCTTCTCTCCCAGGGGCTTTTTTTAGTTCCTTGTTGAAATAATGTTAGCACTTCATTGCAACATTTTCCTCATATTGCGGGTTTGCCAAAAACCAGGGATAAGAGAAGAGGTTCAGGTGCATCTGACATATCAGAGGGCCAGCTTGGCTCACATGCAGGCCAGGAAACCTGTCCTGTTAAAAGGTTGAGTCTTCAAAGAGGTCTGAAATCTCTGCCGACTCAGACTACACCTTGCCTGACATGCAGGCAGGCAGGATGGAGATGTATCAGCCTGCTGTTGCAGCCCCCACAGGAGAAAATACTGAAGACTTGGAGAGATAGACCACAATTTTGAATTCCTTTCCTCTTCTGCTAGCCCACAGACATTTCAAAACATTACTGTAATTTCAATTACCCAGTAACAGAATTGATTTGGTTTACATACAACTACTTAATCATAAGACACCCTATTTCCTTTTTAGTGATATATATATATTGAGCAAAAACCTATATGTTAACTTCAATTGCTTAAGTCACCACTATTTTCAACAACAAAAAAAAGATATTAAAAAAAACCCATTTCAATTGCTATTGAATAAACCCAGGAAATTCAGTGACAAATATCTTTGCTATCAGAAAGACTGGGCTGCCTAGTAATACGTATCAGTCTGGATAAGCAATCCTTTGAAAATAAGAAAATTCGGCTGCACAACTGTTCCTTGACCTCAGTTCCCCGAGAACACACTTTGTAGATGCAAGGAAAGGAGGATGACCACCGATGACCATAGTGAGACAGCATCCAACATCTTCCTTGTGCCAATGCTACCTGCACTGCAGGTGTGCTGTGCCAGAGGGAAGCTACGCACATCTAACCCACACCCAGATACACAGCCTACAGCAGCACCCCACT
Organism: Ifrita kowaldi; assembly: GCA_013398055.1. Classification (NCBI taxonomy): domain Eukaryota; kingdom Metazoa; phylum Chordata; class Aves; order Passeriformes; family Cinclosomatidae; genus Ifrita; species Ifrita kowaldi. The sequence goes on from VZRS01015014.1 coordinate 180,707, forward strand.
CCAGCACTAAACCTGTAAGTCTGTATTATCTTATGCCTTTTGCCACTAAATCCCCATTTCTAGATAGGTCTCCTTACTGCATCTCGTTGCTGAAGTGAAATTCTGAATTTCCCCCACCTGCATATACACACGTAGGTATGTGCATTCAGCTTCCCTTCCCACCCACCCTGAAATTTTTTCCTTTTATCCTCCAAGCTCTGCCAAACTCCAGCTAATCCTCCCACCGTTCAATACTGCTCCAGCTAATACAGCGACTGCAGCTGGAGTGGTTGCAGATAATTCCCAGTGAGCAGTACCAGCTCCAGGGGGCCAGAGTTAATGTTTTATTGGAATGTACATTGATTCTCTACTTCCCGGATTTGAATTTGCCATTTGGAAAGGTCTCTGCTACAACTGGGTCATCTTAACTCTGCATTAATAGGGATTTGTTTGGGTTTTTTCCTTATAACCCTTAGAGCTTCTTTGTGGTAAGGTAGCTGTAATTATCTTCTAAGACTTTCTTTCAGAGTTTTTAGCATCTCACGTTGCATATCACCTCTAGAATCAAACTGAGATTTGTAAAGCAAATTACATCCCGAATACTGAATTCAGAAAGCTGTAAATGTAATTTGACCAGTGAAGACATCTACTCACAAAAAGAGCACATCTCTATAGCACTACAGAGTGAGAAATCCCAGTGCTAGATGTGGGGGGAGAGGCTCTGCATGTGCTGCGACACCAGGATGGAGCCAGAAGCTCACTGTAGCTTTCAGGCAAACATTCAATTCCTAGAGGCATACTCCAATCACTTAAAGCAAGGATGATGACTCTGCAGCAGGTTGGAAAGCCATGGTGGGCTTTCAACCATCACGACTCCTAGGGATGTGGGACAAGTATCACCCTCCTTTTCTGTCCTCATGAACAGCCCCACTGAGGCAGCCCTGAGGGAGGAATTGGTGGTTTCCCCAGCCCACCACCATCAGCTAAGTAGCTCTTTTCCCCAGAGCCTCTGGACCAGGTAGGCAACGGTAGCCAATGTCATGCTCCTCCCTGGGTCCTAGCAAGTGCCCAGCCAGCAGGAGCTGCCACAAAGGAAGCCAAATGAACCCACCAGGAGCAGATCAGCACTGTACAAGCCCTACCAGGACAGCAGTGCTGGCATTTCACCATCTCAATGTAGGGACAAGCCCGGCAGGGGCATGTCACCATCTAGAATAAACATCTACAAGGCCTGGTTGACCACCCTCTTCAATCCTACTTCCTACTTCCACACAGTATGCCCTAGGGAAGTCTTCTTCAACACTATGCCAAGCTGTAGCATTATGGCTTTATTCTGGTGGTTTGGCACAGTTTCAAGATTCTCCAAGCCTTGTATAAATGTAAACTTCCTGCTGAGACTGAGAAGGGGGTGAACAAAGTTCTGCAGCTTCTCCTTTTCATCACTGCTCAGCTGTAAACCATTGTAGAGCAGACAAAGAAAAGAGCACACAGCCCCATGGTGGCTAGAGAGCTGAGTGGCCAGTGCTAGACTCTCCAGCTGAACCTGTATGAGGTACCTGTACTCAAAAAGAGAAGGACCCTGTTAACCCCAGGCTTGCAGCACGCCATCGGCATCACTGTGTTCCAGCAAGGCAGAAGGTGGCAACACCCCCTCCTCCTACCAAGCCAGCCTCCACGACCACCCTTTTCCTCACCTTTCTCCAAACTGACCACCTCTCCAGCCACAAAGCAAAGGTATCCTCTCACATACCCTGTAAGTGTGTCCTCCCACCCAATGCCCGGAAATACCCAGCAACACAAACCAGCCCAAAGCGTTTCATCTCTACACATGACAGTGTCACCATTGCTGCTACACATGAAGCACACACGCACCCACACGTGAACAGTCACTTACAGGTGATGCCTCTGGGATGGCTTAAAAGCAATCCTAAGTTCAAGACAGCTATATTATGTATTATAGCCTCGAGCTGGAGTTTTCCTTTATCGTCACTTAAGAACATGATAGCCTTCACTAGACCAGGCTAAATGATGTGGACAGAGTAGTTTATACTGACCTTGATCAGAGGTTGCTCATTCAGCAGTACAGGAGATGTCAAAATTTGGCCAAGCAGACACTTCTCCAGAATGACCCAGTTGTTTCAACATTGACAACCATTGGGTAATACGCTGCTTTTTCCTCTTCTCCCTGCCCCTCTGGCTGCAATGTCACTGGGAAAAAAGTTCCCTTATCTAGTAAATAAAACAACCTTTAGTTTTGGCTCACTCTTATGAATAAGCAGGATTGAGCAAAGCTTATTTCTTGAGAAAATTCTTCCACGTCCTCTATGTCCCACCCTATCCTGCTGCAGCACAACTTGGATTTTAATTCCGCAACTAAAGTGTTTGGCTTCTGCATTCCATGCAGAAGTTTTTAAGTAGAGACCACTTTTTATCTATTCCTACAGCTGCTTTCTTACAATTACATTAGCTATCTATTTATTTTCCTGCTGGGAAAAAAAAAAATTGTCAAACCGAACAACTCACCATTATGCCTCTTAAAGTATATATGCACTTTTCTATAAAGCTCTGGAAATTTTACAGCACTTCATCCCCTTCTTCTCCTAATAAGACTCATTTTAAAGGGCACCAATATTCCCAAAGAAATGGTGCAGCCTTCTCTTACTGCACCAGAAAACACATTTCAAACATAAACAAGCTAGCAGCAACCATATCTTTGTTTGGCAAACGGAGCAGTCTCATCACTTAGTCCTGTTCATAGCAACACACAAAGGAGTACTCTGTAGCCAGGGGTAATAGCTGATCCCATAATCTGGCAGTAACACTTAGAAAGATTAATTACCCTATTAAGATCTTAGACACTACTAAGAAAATCTTTGTATAAACCTTTTAACTCACAACAAATGCAGCATATTTGGTGCCATCAGTTTGTTGCACAATAAAGGTTCTCACCCTCCCACACTTTAGTCTCTGTCTCCCATACTATATAAACACACACACGTGCTCACACACACAGCACTTCTTTCCTCTTTTTTTGCTTCTTTTTTTTTTCCTGTTTTCCCAATACAAAGGAATAAAGTACAAGTGTGTTTGGAGCAGATAAAGTAAAAACTCCTTCTGTCCCCAAATTGGCTGCCTCAGAGATTAAGCAGCAAGAGCAGACACTCGCTGATTCAAAGGCTGCTGCTGTGTCAGAAACCAGAGGCACCTAAGCAGATTCAGGTTGTAAACCCTACACAAATTATATATCCAAAAATATGAGGAGGGTTAAATCATAAAAGCACGTTATCAAAAGACACCTTCTAAAGTACATGGTTCCTGATTAGCACCATCAGATGCCAATGCAAAATAGCTCGTCACCTTGGCACGGCCTCCCACTTCCACACTATCTCACTCTCTCACTCTGTCCTTCTCTGCCACATCGTCACCAGCAAGAAAAGCTGCAACAGTGTGAACAGACTTAGATAAAGCGAATGTGAGGCATCCAGCAATGTTTAAGATCACCATTGCTGCCCTGGCTATCCATAAGGCGATTGCATGTGATTAAAGTCTGGCGCAAGAGAAAAATGTGTGCTTCGGGCACAGCCTGTGGGGAAGCAGGCGGGGGCTCTCCTCTGCTGGGAAGCAAGGGGGAGGATGCAGGGAATAACACTCTACCTGCACCCCGCTCCCCTTATTTACATCTAGGGACTACGGACCAGATTTTCCACTTAGGAAACACTTGGCCTGAAAGTCAAAGATGCGGTTTAACATTTCACAGTCCTTTTCTGAGGGAGCACTTCCAAAAAGCACACTGTAAAATCTTTGACGCTTCTGTCCCGTAAATGAAGTGGTGGGAGCAACTCCTACCCTAGATCCTAAATGCAACAGGCATGAGCAGTAACTTCCAATTGCCAGCACACTGCCCATTCTACAAAAATCACATCTGCTTTGATGCATTCCCCCGAATGCTTGTTGTCTGAGCTTACTATTTTGATTTCAAAATATATCTGAAGAAGCTGACCTTGGAAACATACCAGAAAGCAAAAAATAATAACATTCTCATCCTAAAGCATAGTTTTCTTATTGCTCATCGCTGCTTTTCTTGATAATTGCCAGGCCCAAGTTTTGTCAAGGATGATTTCATCTGTCAGCGGATGGTGCGGGTGGGTGAGGGCCAGCGTTCCTGGTACACAGGAAACATCCCACATGGCTACAGTCCTTCACCAGGAGTTGTCGGAGCATCTTTTGTTATTCCCATCAGACACCAGCCACACAAGTAGCTGCTGCTTAGCAAGTCAGACCCCACTGCCCAAGCAGACTCGTTGCATTTCCAGAGCTTTCCCCACGAATACTCTCAGTTAGGCATAACCAAGCCCCACTATGCAATCACATTGTTGATAGATAAGCAGTCAATGACATTATTTGCAAAAGCCTACGCTGAGGATGACCCATTGCTTCCTCCCTGACATCTGGTAGGTTTTGTGCAACTCAGTGGCCAGGACAGAGTGCAGTAACTCTAATAATCTTCCTCTGCCACATCCAGGTCCCTTTCAGTGCCTTATGGCCCGCGCTGCTCCTGCCGCAGCGATTATGGAGACAGCAGTTGTGCTGTAATTAGGATCCTCCTGGGCAAGCCAATCTGAGTTAGCAGCAGAGGCCAGCTGCTCCGCTGCCAGCCACATCTTTTGGCACACCCTCCTCTCAGGCTCTCATCCCCTCCTGGATCCCATCCTCTCTTCCCGAGCGCCGGCAATGCTCGGATGGGCTTTGGATGAAGAAATTTGCCTCCTTTCCACCACTGCCAGCCCCATTCAACACTGAAGCCAGACGAGGCTTTCCCCAAGGAAGGCTGAGCCCAGAGCACAGCCCAATACCCCCCTGTCCTGTCCTGCAGGGATCTGCTGCTGTTTCAGCCCTTTCATGCTGTTTTCACTGCCAGAAGCCACATTTTGCACAATGCCGATGTGCACATTTCTTTTTGCATCAGAAGATAAAGGTGGGAGGAAGGAGGGGTGCATATTCAGTACAGTTCTACCCAGTCCTTTTCCCCTCCTGATAATGACCCAGAGAGTTACAAGTGTGCCCACCTCTGAGTCACACATTAAGAATATCATTATAGTTCCATCTTTTAATTTTCTCCAGAGTTAGAGCACTGCAGCATTCCTGCTTCCTTTCATTATGAAAGTAAATAACTGTTGACTTTTTTGTTTGATTTCTACTACTACCAACAACATATAATAGCTTGTACTTAAACATATAAATAAATTTTTAAAAAATAACAAAACCCCACACATGTGCCTTTTCCCTTGACTTGTTAATGTCTCTGGTTTTTGTCTGTTCAGGCTTGAGCAACAGACAGGCTATGGTCACATTCATTCTTGGTCGGTTTTGCTTCCTATTTTTATTATTATTTTACTTACTATTATTTCCATGCTGCATTGAACTGTCTTACCTTTTTTCATTCATTTTAAACATTATTAAAAAAAACAACCAGTCTACTGTCATCCCTCAAGAGCACCCCCTCAAAAGCATATCCTCCAAGAGATGGCAACACCTTTGCCTGCAGCATCATACAGCACAGTGCTATGACCATGGCCATCATAAAAAAGTCTAGAGCAGAGATGCACCCTTAGTTTTCTTCATACAGGGCCAGTAGCTCATTCTGATGTGTCTACTTTAACCCATCCACATCTTGTAAGGAAAATAGATGGTCCCCTTAATCACAAATGAAGGTAAAAACAGTGTAGCTACTCAGTGCCATTCTGGTGACAAAGCTGACCTTAGCTAATTTTCACAATCTCAAGTCTAGGGCAGACTGGTAAAGAGCTACCAAGTTTCATGAAATAGGTTCTGAAAGCAAAGGGAAGTTGTTCTCTAGTACTTCCCATGGGATCATGTTGTCTTTACAACCATGTTCCCATCCCTATGTTGAAATTGTCATCATCTTTCTCCTAAATTAATTTCAATTTGCTATGGTTTCAAATAAAAAAGAAGAGGTGTCTGTGGTGCACTGCTTCAAGAATACAAAAAAGTTGCTACTGCTTTTGTTAAAGATTGGGTTTGGGTTTTTTCATTAAATTCTGCCGAAGGACAACAGCCCACCTACTACAATTCTACCTGTTCCTCACCTATTAGGTTCTAAGAGCATCTGTTCTCCTGCCTGGAGTGGATGGACAGAGCGGAGACCGGAGAGGGTGATAATTCCGTGTAGTTTTCCTCCCTCTAGCGATGGAAACCGAGATTGCCGGTCACTCCTGCTCCGAAAGAAGACAAGAGCTATAAGGAAATCCCCCCTCCCAAAAAAGTTAGGCACCTCGCAGTACGCTGGAGGAGCCTGGTGACCCTTCAGACCAGCTCCCAGACCCCAGCACACGAGTTCTGTGCCAGGAGACCACCATGTGCCAGCCCAGGGGCTCAGGAGCCCAGCTGTCCAATCTCCACTTGCAAATAAACCCTCTCTGCCAAGAATTAGGGACAGAATTTTCAGCCCTGACCCAAGAGGCATCCAAGTGCATTTCCTTACACGGACAGGAACAAAATGGGGTGGTAAGTGTGAACTGCTCTAGCTCTTCCGTTGCATTTTGCCCGGGTTTAGCGATTGCGGGGCTCATAAAAGACCATGTGTCTTCACAGAGGTTTTCAAATATTTACAGAATGTATTTGGTATCCCCTGCTAATAATAGCCCAGTAGGTCCCCAGATAGAGCGCGAGAGACTGAGGCACTCTTGTTCTGGTTGCTATTTCACAGCCTGGCTTCACAATGCTGAAAGACTCCTCAGTTCTTGTAAAAGGGTAAGAGACAGGGAAACAGATTGCAGAGGTTCCCGAAGCTGTTATTTTAGGAAACACTGCTTCATGGGTGGAATTGCATGCTCTCTCCAACCAGAGTTGTGTGAGGTCCATACTCACTTTTCTTCAACTTACTTGTTGAAACTAAGAACAAAACCCTACAGAAATGGACAGGTTTGCTAGACAGCTTTCTTGTGCTTACCCCTCTGAAGAGAAAATTACTTGTTTTGACCACAATACATTTCTGATACCAGATGCCAAAACCAGAAAACACCATTTCAAAGCTCCCTGTCCGTGGCAATGAGCCACCCCAACTAAAGCCCACCTATGCAGTGGGCAAAGCCAGAGTCTCGCCCTTTGCCCATAGGGTCAATCCTAAACTAGCTGGAGCTACTCAGATTGGAGGAAAGCAGTTTATGTCTCATGGTCTGGGATGATAAGAGCCAAACAGGCCTTGTGGGAGTGGTTCCCGGGCAGGGACATATAGGAGAAACCATGTTTCCCACACCCTTCCTTTGACACACACACACAGAGTCCCCAGGGGCCTGAAGTTCCGGCTGCAGTAGGAAAAGGAAGTCAACAGCATAAATCCTCTATGAAATCTCTGTGGGAACAAGGACAAGGAAGATGGGTTACTTTGTATTGCCCATTCCCGCAACAACCCGAGCATGGTTCCTGTGCAGGGCCCCCATCCCATTCTACATCCTCCCCCCTCAAAAGCCACAGCTCTGGTCTCTCTCTGGAGACCGTCCAGCATCACATCTGGGGGTCCAAAGACAGCACCTCAGCTAAGATGGGGTCCAGGGACAGACCTGTGCATCTGGATGGAGGTAATCACTCCTGCCTGCACATCACTGATGCACTCAGGGTGCAGGATCAACAAAATCCAAACTCCTGCCCTAACAGGGGTAGTCAGTCCCACTTTCACTCCTTGTATCCAGCTGCTAACACTAGAGAGGGACCAGGCCTGCTTCGGCTGCAGGTGCAACAGGGCAGCTACAGCCTGCAAATGAGACCCAGGTCTCGACTGTATATTCCCTCTCTTTAAGCTTCACTCAAGTCTCACTCAATCTCAGTTTGACTCCAGTGTGCAATTAAGTTCTGTCCTAAGTGAAAACACTCCTATGAACTGGGCTCAGAAATGCAGTTTGCCCAAAGTGTGTTTTAGGAGCAGCAAACTGAAGAGAATGGCTGCTGTCAGGCATGCTGCCAAAGGCATCCCCACTGAAAACAGTCCCCCAGGAAGCAGGGTGGAAAGCAGGTTGGTCCCAAACTGAGCTCAGAAATTTTCTCCTTCAACACATGTGCTTTTTGGGTTTTTACCCCATTTTTTTTTTTTTTACCTCCCTCCCTTACTTCCCCCTTCATGATCAAGGGGGAAGGAAGAAGCAGAAGTCACCAACTGTATTTTGGTGCCAGAAGCATTAACAGCAGTGCTCAGTGGTGGTAAGGGTGCTCTGTGGGACACATCTGGGGCTCCAGGAAATCTGGAGAAGGGCCAGCCCTAAAGGAAGTACATCTCTCTCCTGTTTTCAAGAGCACCAAGGCAGGCATACCAAGGACACAAACATATTTTGTATGAAAATCTTGCATAGGATGGCAAGGCAGCCCAAGCAAGGAGATTTGACACATAAGAACACACATACATGCCCTTCTCTTGTGGCTTTATGCACAGTCTTCATACCAGGCTGTAAACAGGTACCCTAAAGCAAAAAATGATGCTTCATTACTGAGAGTGCCCCATACAGCACAGGTACTGCACAGAAACCATTTGCAATGCATTTGTTGTTCCCTGCACCATAGCACTGCTCTGGGCTGAGCCCAGGTTCTTAGTGGGACAGAAATGTGTTGACTGCAGAGCCTATAACTTGAAATACTCAACAGCCATGGGCCTGCACCCTTCCCCAGAGCACAGCAAGTGGCACGCAGGGAAAAGGGAGGAGATTCTTCTAAACAAGTCTAAAAACTACCCTTAACAGCCAAAAGACGTGTTAACATTGGCACCAAAAAGAAGCAAGGACGAGTCCGCCAGTTAAGGAAAAAAGACATGTAACTGCAGTGGAATTTCTAGGAATAGCTTCATTTCTCGTCTCCCTCAAGAATTCATGTGAAGAGCTGGAAATACAGAGGATGAAGCTAGGCACGCACAGATGTCCCAGGGATGTACTGAGGGGCGTGCCAGGGCAGTTTCTCCAGGCACAGTTCCCTGCAGATGGTTGTTGAGTACATCCGTATTAGCCCAAGGGTGTCTCTGCACACCATCTGAAGTCAAGGAGATGGAGCAGGGTTGCACAAGCAGAGGCTGTACAGAGAGCCCCCGAGGCTTCCCCCTTCCTCGTCACACCCCTTCTTCCCACCTTGGCTGGCACTGGCAGTCCCACATGTAACACGTAGGGTCAGCACTGACCATCAGCACTGTAGAGTTCGCATTGACTGCGCTCTGCTGCATTTGATTCACAACCAATTATCTGCCTTAAGCACTCTTCCACCATATCCTACAAGGACAACTACTTACTTCAGGCTGCTGCTGGCTCATCCTCTTAGCAGGTCCCTTTGCTTAACCTTTTTCACCCTGTTGGTCACCATTAGCTTCCTCCTAAATCCCAAAAGCTCCTACCATCACTCTCCATCATCTGGGAGCACTCATCTACTGGTATCCCATAGGACACCCCAAGACCTACAATATTTGGAAGAACAGATCCAAAAACCTGTACAAAAGGTGCACATCTGAATAGTAATTGCACCTGCTTCTAAACTAGCCAAGCTGAGTCTCCAAGGACATCACCACAAAGCAGCCTATGTCATCATAGACTGGAAGACTTCCAGACTTGTGGCTATTCAGGTACTGGACTCACTGCACTTTGGTCCCTCCCATCCAAGCCAGTACAGCCTGTAGCAGCATGGGGACACATGCTTTTGGGTGACTCAACCTCCTCCATTCCCAAATCTAAAAGGAAACCTTGGAACAGCCCAATGCTCCGTTTCAGCTCAGTTCTTCTGGAGGCAACAAGCACGCACATGAGCGTGAAAGTGAACGCATGAGAAAGATGGGAGCTGAAGATGGGATTCAAGACATACATGAATGTGCTTGTGGTTTCTGGGCATTAGACTTACAATGGCTAAAGCATCACCAAACACATCCCAGCAGTGTTTAACAAACCAAGAGCCACTCCTGGTTACTAGATACAGTAGTTTTCTACACAGAGGCTGCAATTTGTCCTTCAGAAAACTTCACAGCCTTGTCATGAATCTCTATGATTTACAGTACCTGCTGCTAGCCGGAGCTCACAGATGGAGCGCCAGTACTCCAGACTGACAATACGCAGCCAGTAACGCTGAGCAGGGATGTGTCACCTCTATAAAGGTTGAAAATAGGACAAAAATATCAGAGAACAGAATAAACTTCTGGTAGAGGCTATTTAAGTCCTCTAATCTGAATATTCAGGCTTAATTTGGTATTTTACATGGGGCCAATTAGACACCCACAAAATGACACGAGGCTGGCTCGCCACTGATGAGTTTTCTGGGTTTGTATTTTTTCTATCAGCACACTTAGTCACTTGTTATTTCATGGTCATCTTACGGATATCTTTCCAGGGAGGTAGCAAGGAAGGGAACATATTATCTCAAAAATATATTAATTTAAACGACATCAAGAGACCATTCTTTCCCGCTTAAGTATGCAAGTTTGCTTAACTAGGTTGCCTGCCATTTTCAAACACCAGAATTTCAAGTTATCTACCAAATTAAACAGTCACCTTTGTACACCAGGGGAAAGCTGCACTGAGGGAGGAAAAGGAGGAAAACACGTACACATGCACACACATGCACACTTTTCTAGCTTATGCACACTTTTCTGGCTTTTAGAAATAAGGAATAACTTTTTTTCCTATATCAGCATCAGATAATCTACAATAAAAAAAATAATAAGATAATTGTGGGATTAACCAGCTAGATTTAGCTGTTCCAGCAAGGGCATAGGGTGCTCAGAAAGGAACATGCAACTGGCTATCAGTGGAAATCTCCGCCACATCAGTACTGTGAGCCAGCGCTTCTCCGTTTGTGGCACAGCCTGAAAGGGACTGCATGGCTGTCTGTCATGAGCAGATCACTTAAGAAGTGATGAGAAACATTTCTAAAGGCATGATGAGAAGTGTCAAAACATTTTAAGTGTTAAGAGCAACAAAAGATTTGATTTAGAATTTTATTCCTCTATCCAGCCAGAACTATTGTCATCAAGGATGCCTGAATCTTCTCAAAAAAAATTTGTCTCTTTTTCTTCTTCTTCTTTCTCCCTCCGCTAAATTTAAAAAATATTCCTATTATTTCCAAACCAGTGACAGGAAAGTGAGGATCAAGGAATCAAGGAAACTGAACCCTCCTAGCAGCTAATGCAACTTCTAGCAGACTTGCTGACACACATTAGAAGACAGAGAAACTAGTGACATTAAGAAGCGATAGAAAGTTTTCAGCAGCCTCTCACAGGTGCCGTAGATTCAAGGAGAAGGACACAGAAGATGATCCATGCATGTCATGCACGTGCTCACTTTACACACTGAAAAATCACAGAAGAGGCTAGAACAACTTCCAGTCCATCTCATCAGCATGACCCCAGCAACAGCTTCATTTTAGCATTAATAACCAGAACTCTGCCGGGTGGCATCCTCACCTAAGGTGGTTTAGGGCATGCAGGGGACACCACACCTGTTCAGCACAACTCTGTGCCTGAAAGGCCATGCTCTGTGGAAGGGGAACTGAAGGGCTTGGTCTCCATCACTGCATGCGTGTGAGATTGCACTGGCACAGCCATGGCAACCACTCAGCAATTCCAGGTTAAGAGAGAGAATTGAAACGCATAGCAAATAGCCAGGATGAACAGACCTTTATATTTTATCTTTATCAGAACATACTTAATAAGCAAAACTACAATGACTACATCAATACCAGCCCTCACAGCAGCTGGCCTCCAGCTTTCTTTCAAAGGCTACCTTCACAAAAGTCAGAACTTTTCCCAGTTGATAAAGTAAACAAGCCAGGTTTGGCCCATGATAATCCTGGTGCTGACTTGGGAGCACATTGCTAAGCTCTCACTGAGGGAGAAAGTAGTGTTTGTGCCAGATTTGGCTCCTGGGGCACTCTGGTCCCACAGGAGTTTGCAGAGGCAGCAAACATTAGTCACAATCTTATGGGTTGAGGAGAAGATTCAGGTCATGAAAGGCGTCTCAGCTGGAGACAGGTCTTAGAAGAGTTCTGCATCTTCCAAAAAACTTAAAGGAACTGTCTTTTCCTAGGAAGGAGGCAGATTTTTAGTGACCTATTTCCAAAAAAATAAGAACCAAAAGGAAGTTGTATTATAGTTTTCTGTTCTCCTTACATCTTTTACTTCTCATTTCCTCTCACACACTGGGAAATCCCTTCTAATTAACTTCAAGAAAACAAAAAAAACAAAAAAGCACCACACATAGACATGAAGAAAAGGGCAGCCTTGGAGCTAGTATCACATGCTTCGAGACAGGCAGAAGTATTTTTCAGGAGACTAACAGATCAGTCAAACATGGGGCTACTCATTTTTATAACTCTCATCAGGAGCCTTCTTGCCCTGACAAGCCTTCATTGTGCTCTCTGCAGGCAGCAGCCAGTGCAGACCTCCAGCATCTGATGAACCCAAAAGGATTGGTGGCTGGAGGGGAAAGGGGACAAGAAGGGTGACCCTCCTAAATAACTTTTGCAAAGTGACTCATCCTTTCACTGACAGCATTAACATCTCTGCTCCTGCCAGCTGGGCAGCTGCTCCAGCCCTCGGAACAGTGAGGGAATGTTTTGTTCCAGAGATGGGAAAAGGGGGGCACAGGGGGAACAACCCTTCTGTGTGCATGTGAGCGTGCATGTGTAATTGCTGTATGATTTCAGCTATTTTGACCTAATAAGAGTTATTGCATTAGTCACCAGCCCTGGTACAAACAGATGGGTTTGCAAGAATTTAAAAGAGAAGGGGAAGGAAAGAAAAGAGATGAGAGATGCCACAGTCTCCAGGGCAAAAGGGCATCCTGGCCATGGGAGCTGGGGATGTCTCACACAGTACAGCTCCACTGAGAGCAGCTGGCCCACGGCACCTGGTGGTTTCCCATCCCTCTGCAATAAAGTGCCAGGAGACTCCATCCTTCATCCAAACAACTGGACTCAACACTCGTGCTGAAAAAGTTTCTCATGAAAAAGAGAAAGCACAGCTGACATTATACAATGGTTTCTTTAAAACCCTCAATATTTTTGTCACATTGTAGGATCAGCTTTCAGGTCTTCATCATGAAGTTGCAGTACAAGTCATTAAGACTTGCTTGGGACACAGATTGCCTGGTTTTGCTCAGAGAGCATACTTGCTGTCTGGCTAAAGAAAAAGGTATGGCAAGGCAAAAATGAGCCTTCCTACCCTCTGAAGCATCTAGATTAACTAAACATAAGCCTCAGGTCCACAGGGTCGAGCCCACCAACATTAGGAAAGCAGATTCAGTGCATCTGGAGCACTGTTCCCACAGCCAATATTTACTTTTCCAAACTGGAGCAGGAAGGCTTTGCCATCATTCATGGAAACATGGGCAGTTCTCTACTAAAAATACTTTTTAGCCTTCCCCCTTTCCTCCTCCCTACAGCATTTCCTATTTTCTTTCCAAAGGCTTTGGATAGGCCTCTGCTGACTCTACTGCCGAGAGGCACTGGACACACACACCTCTTTCCTGCCTGGCTCCAGCAACACTCCCCCCATCCATGCAAAAATTCTTCACCCAAGGGTTCCATCCAAGTCCACAGGAAACTCCCATTGGCTTCTACCTTGGAGTCTCTATTCTAAAAATTTTCCTTTGAAGCCTCTAACTTCCCCAACCTATCTCTCTATATTCATTCTTTGCCTCAGCACCTTTCATTAAACCAGTGCAATCAATGCAACATTCCAGGTGCCTGCACCACAGCATTCACCAAAACACAGGTACAGCCATTTCTGCACAGGGTTGAAGGTGGGACGTGACAGCATGAAAGGGGGCTCAGTTCTAAGCACAAGAAGCACATGGACCAGAACATCTACTCCCAAAAAGATGGGAGCTGGGAACACTGACACAAGGCCTGAATGTTGACCCTGAGCCCCAGTGTACAGCGAATGGGAGGGGGAAACTTCTTGCACTAAATTACAGGTCTGAACATCAGTGACAGTAAACCCCAGTTGATGAAAACTTGTAAGAACCTTCCCAAACACATGCATTTTCATTTTGAAATAAAAAGAACAAATTTGGGAGCATAAAGGTTTTTAATTGTTGATTGGAAGATTTGCATGTAGACAGAGTATTGTTTTCTTCTCCTGGCTCACTGGGTAGCAAAACAGAAAAATTATGTGTAATTAAATGGAAACAGTATCAATTAGCCGTGATTTTCCAAGCTGAGGAACAAGTAAACCAATGAGGAAAGACTGTTCTTGTCCTCTGGCAGCCTCTTCATGTCAAGATTATTCTGAAGATATCTTAAATCCACTTAAGCATGAACTATGCAAACAAATTTTAAAATAAATCAGTGCAGGTGGAGGGTTATTTACTAGCCAGCATAATACTCAATCAAACATATCCTGAGGAATTATCTTGATTGCCAGTGCTTGAGCTCATTTCATTAACATTACATCTTTGTCCTCCTTGAGTTATGCCCCTGAAGTTTAAAGACTAATCTAGATGGGGACAGGCTTATCTTTTACCACTGTAGAAAGCGGCCTTTGGGTCAACACTTTTAGATACTCCTAGAAAAAGGACAAACACAAGGACAGCAAAAGTCAACAAGTTACTGCATCCAGTCACACACAAAATCATGAGTTTAAAACAGGCAGACTCCACAAAGATGTTGCCCATAAGTCCCATTGCACAATAACAAATTCTGAATGAAGTAGTGTTTTATTATAGACTTATTTTCCCCTCTGAGATACTGTTAAGTCAGAAATTGCATCACTTAAACCTATTAAGTAACTATAAGAACAGCTTGCTTGTCATAATTCAAAAGTAGTATACTGAGTGCACAGAACAGCAACGATTAATATTCCTGGTTTATATTAGTGTTTCACACAAGAACAGAGTTGGACCTGAATTTGATGTAGACAGATTCTTCCAATAGTTCTCATTCATGAGAATAATTGCTGACACGTGAAGAACATAATTTAATGCTTTGTGGTGCAAATCCTACATCTCAACTCAGACTTCTACAAGACAGACGTTCACCAAAACAGCATCCGCACATTGTTCTTCCATCTTTTTTCATGCATATTTTTAGGCTCAGCACCAAAGGGGCAGAAGTACATACAGAACATATTCGCCAAAAAAAAGGGAAAAAAGAAATCATGGCTTGACTGAGCCACCATTTGAAGCCATTTCACAGTACCGTGACCTCTCTGAAATAACATCAACTTCTTCCTGTCACAGGGATTATTTGTTTCAGTTTGCTGGTCTTGAGAGCTTGATATTAACACACCCCAACTAAAGTTTTTTCTTCCAAGCAAAAAAATGGCAACTTGCATTCTGTAAAACCTCAAGACCTGTCTGCTGCTGCCTACCTGGCTATTTGTTGGGGGTATCAAGAGTGCACCTTGGAGCTGAAAGGAACAGAAACTGTGCATGACCAAGAGGAACCTCTTCTCCACACCAAGATAAGTCCAGTAGCGAACATCCTGCCCATTTTCCACCTGGTGACACTGTTGTGACATGGTGTGACCCTGTTGGCCTTCCTCCAGGCAGGGAACATGCCATCTCCATAGCACCTGCCAGCACCCTTTCAAACAATTTGTCAAGTAGTTATTCGTGAATAATTCTCTTAGTGCTGACCCATTTTATAAGTTGGCTGAAGATAATTAACAAATAGGGAAAAAACACAATTGTGTAGTAGAATAATTTATTGCTAATTATTCTCTCAGGTCTAAGAGAGCTGCTGACCTTCTTGATGCATTTCTTTTAGTTAAATGAGTACAAACAGATGCTGACCTTCATCAAAACAGCACTGATAGATTTCCTGAGGAAACACAAACGAGAGTGTAAAGACATGATGAAACATATCCCAGCCAGTTGCACATTAGTCACGAAGAGCATTTTCCAAAGTGCTTACATGGTTCTAATGCTTTGTGTTTTGGAGGGGGGTAAAGGGCACGTCACACCTCTGACAACTCAAGTACAGTGGTCTTGAAGTTGAGCCATTGAAAACACAAGGACATAGAACAAGTGCATATTTCAGATCATTTCATACATTGTTTTGCACTTTTTTTTTTTTTTTTCTTTTTGTCAAGACAACTTCTGGACCATTGTTACTCATCATTTGCATCAAGTTTTAAGCTAGGGACAGCAAGAACTGCGAGTTTGAAATGTGACACCACACATCACAATTTAATGAGGCCTCTAGGGCTACGTGCAACACGGCCTCATTCCCCCTGCACATACAAACACACTCAGATGGTGAATCAGAACCAAGAGCATCTTGCAAAGCACTCCAGGGCTTTATTTAAAGGAAAAAAACCCTGCGATTTGTCAAAGACACTACAGCTCCCTGGAAAGAATGAGATAGTCTTTCTGAGCATTTGTGCTCGTGGAGACTTAGAGATCCTTGTCAGGAGTGGAAAATGGAATAGTTCTGGTTTTTAATCCTGAGCAGCAAGTCATTTTAACAGCAAGGTTTCTACAAAATCATTTTTCTTGACCTGAAAGGGTACACACATACAGCTTCCAACAGATGTGAAAAGCAGTTAAATCAGTATAGATGCTCCATTCAAGGCCCTCCTGAACGGAGATGCCAGTGCTACATAAAGACAAGTATTCATAACATCCTCTTAGAGAAATTCCAACCATCCAGCTTGGACATTATTCACAGCAGCTTAACTCAGAAACACAAGTTTCCTCTGCAGTCCCTGGAGCGAGGAGACTGACCAAGCACAACTGTGATTACCCACGCTGGACTAGAGTGGGATGGGCTGGGTGAGGGCCACTGCTCCCTGTCAAGAACTTTTAGAGACACAAGTTAGTGACCTGTTTGCAACAGACCTCACACAAGAAAACCAGTTTAAACCAGCTAACAGGCTACAATCAGGCACTTTAGGCAGCTTTGAAATAAAATGACCAGAACATCGTGTATCCTTTTCCCTAGCTGCTGGGGTAAAGAAAGAATCAGAATTACAATAATAAACTATTGCATTTACTCTTTAAGGATGAACTGACAAGAACTGCTCAGTAAAAATCCAGATTCCAATTTCCTTCTAGGGCTCCTCAAACATGTATTTCACCTACCTACTCATGCACACTCAAACTTAAAAAGTTGAAAACACTAACTTTGATCTAGCTTAGAAGTCATTAATTACAGAAGGGAGACTATGCTTCATGTTTCAATTTTCACAACCCCTTCTCTCTGTAGGGTCTGCAGCTATGATACATACATAACCAACAGGAGACCCCTGTTTTTCCAAGTACAAGCAAACTACCAGCAGTACCTGCTGCCCCTCATTCTGAAAGTTAGTACCAAACTCTACATCTTACACATGGAATCATAGAACATTAAGGGTTGGAAGGGGACCTTAAAGATTATCTAGTCCCAACCCTCCTGCCATGGAGAGGGACACCTCCCACTAGGCCAGGTAGCACAAGGCCTTATCCAACCTGGTCTTTGACATTGCCAGGGATGGGGCATTAGTAACCTTCCTGGGCAACCTGTTCCAGTAACTCACCACCCTCACAGTAAAGAATTTCTTCCTAATATCTATCCTTAATTTCCTCTCTTTGTGTTTGTGAATAATCTGACACTTGGAAATTAAGGCCTTTCACATCGGATTCATATTTCCCATGTGACACTGTCTTAAGTGTCCACAGTGGTCTGATAGACCACCTTTTCCTACCTATGCCAGGGTGTTGCAGATTGTCCACAAAGCCCAGGTTTCAAACTTTTGAAAGGTTGATTCAAGAGCCTACACTACTGCCTGTGTGTCAGAAAGAGCTGGAAGGGCTGGTGACACTATCAGACCCCATGGCTCTGTGATGGGTGGAAATTCAGTTGTTGAGACACATCTGGAAAAGGCAATTCAACATTTTGATGTCTAGAAAAGGTAATTTGTGTCCTATTTTGCAAAGGAAAGCAACAAATCCTTAAGGTCTTCATCATTTGATCCCACACATCATTCTGACTTTGGGCATTATGTAACCAGCCCCATTCATGGGGGTTTAGATCCCCTATCCAGAGCTCTGCTGACCATATTTCACAGAAAAATAAGAGCTAAACAAATAGGAGAACAAGTCCCCAAAGCAGGGAAAACCCTTCTAAGCGAGCAAGAATGAAGTTTGACATCCGTTCTGCAGGCTGTGGCCCAATAGGAATCACAGCACTCTACCCCATGAAAAGAAACCTTTCTTTCCTGAATATCCACAAAGACAGTGATGAATGAAGGGATCCTTGTACCAAGAAGTGGTTGCTGAGTCCACACACGATTTTATTGTTAAAAAAAAAAACCAAACAAAAATATTGTTTTCATCTTCTTTTTTTTCCTTTTAAAGCTGCAATCGAAGCTCTCCTCTGCTGATCTGCTCCTCTATTTGCACTATTCAAATACCTGCAACACCATCTCTCTTACCGAGATTAAACTCAGGGAACTGGCAGGGACTAGACAGCAGCTTTTTCACAGAAAAATTGTTCTGGAAAAGGTGTCTACATCTTCCAAATATAGGTACTTATATGGAATGATCAAGTTATCCCTCAGTCTGTTTCTGATTCACTGAAATGCACGATCCTCTTTAGATTCACTTCATAAACAGATATTCTAACACCCTCACCATTTTGCTGACCTTCCCTCAGATTTTCTTTGCACCTCAGCACTGATTCTCCTTAGCGTTCAGAGATGGACTACGGTCCTTTCCACATGAACTTGACAGTTATAGGTAGAAAAAAAAGGAAAAAAATAAAAAGGAATATCAGGAAGATAGGAAGTTAATTTCTCTGAAGGCACAGCATTTATATGACCATTTGCCAGTTTTGACAACAAAGTCCCTTTCACAGTGTAGGTACAAGTTACCATCCACCGTTCTCAGAACATTAGTCTGCGAATGTCTGGATTAGCATATCTAGCTGGAACAGAAGGAACTGCAGAATGAATTGCAAAGAGCCCAGAATACCTGAGCTGTCGCGTTAACCGTTGGGCTGCCCGGGTGGCCCTGGCACGCGACACTTTCTGCGGCCGACTGGGTTTGGCCTTGGCTCAGTGTCAGGCTCAGTGGGAGCCTCTTTTGCCCTCACACACCCGATGGATCGGGCCGTGGCCTCGGTCAATTAACCGGCGGAGATAAAGGACGGAGAGAAGAGAATTCTCTTTAAAGCAGACTAGAGCGTTTATTGCCAATCTTGGAGGGAGACGAGAATTCAAAGGACAAAGGAACGGACACAGGTTTTTGAGGAATGGAAAAAGGGGAGGAGTTTACAACAATGTCCAATGGGGAGAAACAAAAGGGGAGGAACCAAGGCACAAACAACCAATCACAGAGCCATAAGGGAGGAGACAACCCAAGGGAACTAATCATAAACCAGATAGAACAGAACTTTCCAGAACATTATTGCATATGAAACAGAATACATACATAAACATAAATTGTTTAGCCAATAAGGAACTTAGTAACAAAGAACTTTCTAGAACTGGGGGAGGAGACGGGCTTGGAGTGACACAAGGGGTAAGGCCTTCTGATTAAGGATCCACCTACAGACCGTCCCTCTGGGCAGACTTATCCGCCCATTGGATGACAAGACTTGGAGGGACAGGAGGCGGATCCCAAGCGGGCCAAAGCGCACCGCAACACTGAGCATCACAAGTGAGCACAGTGCACTACTTTGAGCCAGTGAGACTACATTGAGCTGAAGCACAGGAGGAGCCACAGTCTTACTTGAAAGTGTCAAAACAAAAACCTGCGTGATTTGTAACTCAGCAAGTGAAACACCAACTCCTAAGTTGAAGGTAGGACAGAAAAACATGCAGAAAACAGTGTCTCCTACTGAGAAAAATAACCTAGAAATAGTTCTTCAGAAACTTGCATCTTCCTTTACTCACCACTTTTAGCAAAAGTATGAATGAGAAAGGCACTCTTTCACCATTTCACAAACTTCAGAGAAAAAAGTCAGTAAATCCTTTAAAAACAAGCACTTACCTAGGACTTTTCCCAAAGCTGGTCTACTTCCCTCAGGCACCACACAGAAAGCCACCCTACTTTCTGCAGCTAGTAGCAATGAAGCTCCTTTACAAATACCTGTCTTGCTTTCTGTAGACTTTTGTGATCCTAAAATAGTTTTCAAATGGAAACAGCTGCAGGACTGAGGGAGTGTCAGAACTAACATTCCTTCACCCCCTTTCTCATTGCTTTCATCTTTACACTAGGAGATGCGAGTACTTGCAATGCTTTGTCTTTTGAGACTATTCACTTTTCTTTTACTTTAAAATCATACTTCCCTTTGTTACCTTTAATGTCCTGTTTGCATGTTCCTTACTGTTTGCAGAGCCAGCTTAAGAGGCCTTGGAAGACAAGGCTAAATCCCATTTTTGCCTCCAAGTAAATGCTGTTATCCCTGGGGAAACCAAATTCAACTTTTGCTGTAACACCAGAGAGAACACAGGAGGAAGGGATTTGGAGAAATCTGGGTCTGACCAAACCTTGGTAATTAGCGAGGCTTGGGACTGAAGATAAGAAATAAGGTCTGTGGTGGGAGATGCAGATGGGAAGCTGAGAGCAGCTGAAGGTTTTGGGGCTGGAAAGAAGCCCAGGGGCTGCAAGGGTCAGGCTGACCATGGCCTTTCCAGAAAGGTCTTTTTCTGTCCCCCCAGCTTTCCATTTTTCTAGTCTCTGTGACTACTTTTCTTGCTTCCATTCCTTTTCCTCCTATTCCCCTCCTTGAGAAAACGCAGAAGCTCAAGGGGTATTTTGAAGTACTGGATATCAGCATTTGTAGTTCCTGCTGTCAACTTCTTCACATGCTCCCACCTCCTCATGGCAGTGGTCAAATGCAAGGCAGGGATGGGGTTCCCATCCGACAGGGGCAAGGCAGGAAAGTTCTTCTTGTGGACCACAAAGACCACACACACAGTTTGGGTACTGCACCTGTGATGGTGAAAGCCGTGCTGAGCCAGAGAGAAAGGAGGGCAGATACAGCCAGATATGTCAGGACTGCTGGGGAATCAGCCACGCCTCAGCAATGCTGGATTCTGCTCTCTATTAATAGGGCACCAGCTTCCTGCTCCTCCAAGAGTCAGAGATGCTTTGAAGTAAAATCAGCTTTTCCGGGGACTGATCAAAATAGAAACCCAAACTGCTTAAATCTGCAATGGAAATTTCAATCAACACTAAGTTTTTAAATAAAATTTGGACTCTATTCTGGTTCAAAATGAATTGAATAAAGAAATCAGATACACAAATAAGGCTTTTGGTCAGCTTTCGCTTTACATTCACTCTAATAAAACTTCCTGTAAAATGCACATTAACTCTAGGAGATCCCAAGTCCTCACTTGTGTTGAGACACTGCCAAGGATGCCAGCAGTCAGCCCAAAGAAAATAAAGAATTGCTAGAAATTTTGTACAGGTGGAGACCCCATCCTCTGGCTCTGACAACTCCCAGTCGGCAAAAGTCAACCTCCCAAAGAGTTAATGTTCAATGGGCCAATAAAGCGTGATTGATTCATCGATAACACACTGCTGCCTCGGGGAGAGGGAAGAAGCCATCTCCAGAGACAAGCGAGGCAATTGTTTGCTGTCCCTGGTGCCCGCAGAGTGCCCCGCGGTAACCCCTGTGCTCTGGAATACTCACGTTGGTTATTTCGAAGCGGGGTGCAGAGCTGTGCTTTCCCATGGCTGCCACTAATGACTTGCAGCTGTTGCTAATCCGTGCCTCTGATTTCCTTTGATTGCTGTGTGTATGGATGCCTGTGGTAAACAGGCATCTGCCAGGTGCCAGCACAATCGGGGGGGAAAGTATAAAAAGTTCCCTGTTTCAAATTCAATGTGACATTGTGCTTGTCGAGAGGCAGCCGTTTAACTATTTAAGGGGAACAGTTTCCTGGGCTCTTCACTGGCCTCCTGGCTATATAGGAGATTCTCATGCATTTTGGTGACAGCAATCTCCCAGTCCCAGCTGTAGGAAATAGCCATGGGGAGAAACTGGTGTCTACAGGAACTGTCCCAGCCATATTACACAGCCCTTGACATGCGAGTTTGGCTCTGCGATCCCAGAAAGCAGGACCTCTCTGGCTCCACTCATTCCTCCCTTCTTAGGCACAGCATCCCAGGGCTTTGGAAGGACATTTGTTCCCATCTGAACACTCAGGCTGGCCTCAGCCTGCTGCCCCTTTCTCCTCGACATTCTCTGCTCCTGCTGCATGTTATGTGGAAAGGCAGTGAAGCACCTCAGCTCACAGTTCCAGGCTAAAAAGAGTGGAGTGGAGGCTTCCCACAGCCCAGTAGGGGAATATATGTCTTGCTAGAAGCCAAGGCTAATATTAAATTTTCCAGAAGGAAGCACAAGGGTCTCACAATAAGAAATGTCCCTGAAAGTGTTTCCCCAGCTGTAGCCTGTTTCTAGCACTAATGTTCTGCCTCAGCCCCACAGCCCCCCCAAGCAATTTCTCTGGGCATTTCTGATTCCCCTCCTGTCCCAGCAGCCAGCTGAAGATGCCACACAGCTGCTCCTCGCCTCCATCCATCATCCTTCCTCCTGGTAGCAGGTAATTATTCCCAGCTGTTCATTACCCAAGACCATCACACCTGACCCATATTATTTGCCTTTCATTTGCACCTCAGGTACAGAAAAGAAATACATAAAGAAAAGCTTCAGAGGGGAACTGGTTATATGCCAGAGAAAGGGGTATCCTGCTCTCTCAAAAGCTGCTTTTGTGGTTCATTTCCTTGGGTTGCTCTTCACTTGTGCACTAGGTCACATTTGAGGGGCAGTAATGAGTCAAAGGCACAAGTCTCATGGAGCATTCATAGGTGTCATCAGCATTGGCTCATTTTGGTTTCCCTGCCTGCTCATCCTGCTTCCCTGCATGCTATGAGCAGTCCTCAGGCTCAGGAGGGTGGAAAACCTGTGGAGAACAGCAAAGGACGCAATCCCCTTCCTCACAACAGTGCTGGAGAAAAGTCACAGATATTAAAATTTACTGCAGTTTCTTTAAGGCTTGTTCTACTCCCTATTAGAAAGAATGGAGAGCTCAGCTTAGGAGAGGCCAGTGATGTTGCACCTGAAAAGCCAGAGGGCACATGACTGCAAGAGTTATATTCTCTGAAGGAGAGTCATAGCTGTGTGCTGACATTTCAGACCTCCTTCCCACTAGAAAAAAGAAGGCTGAAAAATGAACCATGTATCCAAATGTGCACACACAATTTCTACAGCCAGAGCTGTTCACCTTAGCTACCACACAACTATGAGTTATTTGACACATATCACTATCATAGCTGACACTATCGTTTCAGTTTTGTGCAAGGTGCTAATTCCAGCTCCCTGTAGATGACTGAAATGGAAAGCTGAGCTGATCCTCCTAAAACAGGGCAAATAAGGTGCCTTAGAAATCAAAGGTCTCTCAGTTAAAAAATGATAGGGCTGAGCTTGGTTTCAGAGAGCCAGGATAACCGAGGGAGTTGGAGAGAAGCTGATTCAGGTGGAGAAGGAGAAAGGCCCTTCATCAGTGTGCTGCAGTGCACAACCCATGGGAGAGGTGGAGAAGAGGTTTTTGAGCTAGGGAGAAAGTGACAGGAAATGGGGATTCTGGATAAAGAGGCAGCTTTCTAGTGTCTGACTGCTAATGAGTTCAGAGTAACACAACCTTGTACATGGGAGGTACCATCTGACTTCAGAGACAACTGAGTTACCTATCAGCCTTTTCTCCTCCGTGGAATAACTTTAACTTTTAGCTTTGGTCATTATGTCATGTTTAACTGATGTAGAGAAAGCAGACCAATTTTGGTCACTGAAAAAGAGAAAGCAAAAAAGTCCTCTAGTAAATATAATGCACATCCAGGAAGTTTTCTTTAGCTTAAAGAGTGGGTGATTTTTGGCCTGGGGCTACACTGACCCTCAAGATTTCTGCCAAGGAAGACTTCATGCTCTACCCCTTTTAATCACCACTGACACTCCACATTTCCTCTGGGCTGTAAAGCAAAGCTCTCCCAGCTTGTGGAGGAAAAAGATGGACATTGGCAAAGAGCAGCAGGGTGAAGGTCCTGGCACCCCCCAATTAGCATGTCAGCTCCCTTCAGAAAGTCACATATCCTTGTTCAGACGTGGATGGGGACTCAAGGGGACAGGAAAGTTTCACATTTCACCACTGAGACTCCCAGAGGTTTTGCCAAGTACTTACCAAGTTATTTAGAAGGAAAACAAGAACTCATCTGGGCTTCTCCTTTGTTTCAGTCCTGCTCTGGGTTCAGGCACCTGAGCTGGCAGCTGCATCTCTTTCTAATGACATGGGAGAGGAGGGACATTCATGCTGTCATCCCTGCTGGCATATCCTGTTTCTGTAGGTTCACATCTTGTAACTAGCCTAAGCTAGTCAGCGCTGTGTTTTTCAAGGAAAAGAAAAACATCTGAACTTTGGCATCAAAACCCCTCTGGAAACTGGCCATTGCCTAGGACGTAACCAAGCCCTTCAGCTCAGCTTTCATTACAGCAAGATTTCCCAGGACAAAGTGCCCAGAGGTCTGACAGCGAGGAGTTTTCTTAGGATTTACAGTGTCGCAGACCTGGTTTCTGCAGCACTGAAACACACAGACACACCACCAATCCCACTCAAAAGCCATTCAGAGACCCACATGACCTCTGCTGGGAGCACACATCTGTTATCAGCTTCCCCCCAAGTAAGGTAGGAGGGTGCCTGAGGACCGGCTGGGTGCCAGTGGCAGTGAGCAGGCTCTCCCAGGCATCCCTTTCAATGTGGCAGCAGGCAGCACAAAGAACAGAGGGGGCCCAGGGTCCAGGCCCAAGCATGGTGCCAATGATGCCAAGGAGAGGTACCCTGCCCCAGGAAAGGCCTGGAGGGCCACTCCCCGCAAGGGAAAATTGAGGATCAGACCAGACACAGAGTCTGACCCTGCTTCCCTACATGGATTTGCAAGGTTACACTCTGTCCCCTGAGCATTATTTAATCTCCAAGGTACACTGGCCAGCACCAGCTCCCAGTGACGGCAACAGCCCCTATCCAGCTCCAGGCTCCACAAAATAATAGAGTGGGGCAAGTGCCTCACAGTGGACGGATGCACTGCTCTGTTTGCCATTCTAATCTCTTCCCACCATACCTAGGAATGGTTATAAAGATAAAAGAGAGGCTGGAAACTGTTATTGTATCAAAGCAGATCTGCAGTATCCAGATTCTGTGCGGTTCTATCGTATTCTCCTGTGCTGGCTCTCTATTTTTAAAATCTGAGGTACAAAAAATAAATTACTCTCAACCTGAGTGTGAAAGAGAGTTTTCTTTTATACTGGAATCTTAACTTTATCTGATAAGGAGACCCAAGTAATTTCCTTGAGTTTCAGCTGCAGGAAGTAATGAAACAGTGAAATCTTTCTTTGCTGATTAACAGTATTAGGCTTCCAGGGAACCGAAGCAATTCTCCAGTCTGAGGGAATATTAGAAATTTGCAGGTAATCCTAACCTCATCCGTGTCCCCTCTGACTCCCCAGTTTCTGTCTCACTCAATATGTTAGATTGGCAGCAATGCAGCAGAACATAACTTCCCAAATCATTAAACTGATTTAAACCTCTTGGGGAGAAAAAGTTTATGGGATTTGTGTCGTTGTTTTCCAGGGTTTCAAATCCTTAAGGGACACATTTCAAAATTTCTCCATAACTAGGAAAGGAGGCCTACTTAGTCTCCCTCGGTATTTCTAGCTGTGTCATCTCAGCTAAAGTACACGGAAACTCAAGGAAAGATGTTCTATTAACTTCAGTGGGCTCTCAAGCAGTGGGCTTATGTCAAACACCAAACATTGTTTTCATCCAGAAAGAAGCATATCTGCCTACAAACCTATGTCTGCATTCAGGCTGTGCTGTGAATCCACATCTTAATCATATAAATTACAATTTGATTATTATATAATTAAAAATTATCCACATTTTAATTATATAAATTCCACATCTTCTCTTACAGGCTTTCTGATACATCAGCACATACTCCAAGCCTCAGCACTCATATTTCACAGTGATCATCTGCCAGTCTCCAATCTTCCTTTTGCAGCCAGGAGACCATGGGCAGGCACAGGCAAAAGCAGTCACATTTTGGGAAGAAGTAAAAATGTTGTAACTGAGACCAATTAAGACAATAACCCATAGCTGTGTTACAGAAAGAATAATCTAGAGTCTTTGTAGAGAAGCTTTTTGGAAAATACCTAGCCCTTTTGGTGCCAAATGGGATATAAGCATCTGGTTTCCAAAGGACTCCGAATATCTCTTCGCTGGCAATAAGACACCTCTGCAAGTTTCACGGGGTAGCCATTAAAAAAAAAAAACAAAAA
>VZRS01015014.1:208843-280159 GCA_013398055.1 Ifrita kowaldi
AAAAAAAAGAAGGGGATAAAATTAAAAAAAAAAAAAAAAAAAGGAAACCACTCAAAAGATCTCAAAAAACTCAGAAAATGCCCTCTTAGTAGCTGCCCTCTCCTGTTAAATAATCTCCACTAGTGATTATAACAGTGCAGATGGACAAATATTTCTAAGATGAACCTGGTCCCAGGCTGCTCCAGACTTTAGACCAAGAAGATTTTGTAAGGGATGAGGTGCCAGAAAGCCCGGATATAATCTGGCTGGGGGGGAAGCAGCAGCGGAAGGACCAGGCTGCTTCAGCCTCTTCCTCCAGAATATACAGGCATTACACACTTCAGCATTGTTCCTAGAGTGTGTGTTAGCCTGCACAGCCAGGAACAGGCAGAACACAGGGATGGACAGTGATTTCATGCACACGAAAGCCAGATATACAGAAGCTTCACAGATTTGAGGAATGAACGTATGACAGAGCACTGATGTTTTTCTGGAAAACAGAAACGGGTCTGAAAAGACCAGCATTAGAAAGCTGCAGAGGAAATGGAAAGAAAATTTGCTGCTCCTATACATAGCAGTTTGTTCCTTCTGCTCAGGATGATGAGTAAGGCCTCAGCTGGAGGACGGTCTCCAGTTTTGGGCATCACACTGAGAGGAAGGTAAGGATTAATAGTAAAATATTTGGAGAGTTACAGGGACAATCAGGTCTCAAAGGGATTACTTTATGAGAAAAATTAGTTTGAACAATGCCAATTTATTCAGAGGAGAGAGAATTGAGAGAAGAGCTGGAAAGAGTTTAAGAATGAAAAGGGTTTTATCCAAGGAAATCTGCTTCACATACTGAAGAAAGAAACAGCTGCCCTGCAGTACCACATTAGGGAGGGGAAAATCAGGTAAAACAACAGGAATGGGATTAATCTGACTAAACACAGGTGTCTCTGCTGTAGGCATCTTGAGCTGAAGAAATCAACACCAGTGAAGGCTGGGGTGAGACTCAT
Source organism: Ifrita kowaldi (assembly GCA_013398055.1). Lineage (NCBI taxonomy): Eukaryota > Metazoa > Chordata > Aves > Passeriformes > Cinclosomatidae > Ifrita > Ifrita kowaldi. The sequence goes on from VZRS01015014.1 coordinate 209,821, forward strand.
TTTGTCCTCAATCAATGACTGCAGTTAAATTTAGCAATGCAGAACAGAGAGATTAAATGTCCATTGAGCATCATGGCAGCCAAGACTGCTGGGTCAGAACACAGAGAACAAGGGAAGTCTGGTTTCATGGGGGAGGTTTCATTCCAGCCAGAGACCAGAACTGTGACAATGTCCACTGCAACAGATACAGAGCAGCTGGAACTTCTCAGGCTCTCATTCAACTGGGCATCAGTTAAAAGTAAAACTTATATTCAAAATACTTTTACACCAAAAAAGTGCCCATGTGTGTCAAGATGTAGTTTAAGGCAGCATTTAATAAGCATCTTAGTAACAAATTAATTTAAGTAAACTTAGTTCACTGTGAATGCTTATATATTTAATAATAATACAATACTTAGCTATAATATGAAAAAGTAAAATAAGGTTTCAACGGGAATATGTTTGAGAGGGCTGTTACTACCTCAGCAAAACAGGGAGTCTTGGAACACAGACATTTTTTCAACCAACTGCCTGCTTGGGTAGATGCTGCAGACATCAAATTAAACTCTAAGAAAGCCGTTCTGAGTAGGGCACAGACAAACCTAAAAAAAACAATACAACAAGCCTCTGTTGAATTTGAGCCAAATCCCTGTTGCAGATCAAATCCACAACACTCAGGGCTACCTCTGTGTTTTCCAGGTCCCACAAGGCACAGCTGAATGCCACCAAAGCTGAAAGAAGAATTTTCACTCTGGACCCAGACCTGGCACTTCCACTCACCCAGCTGCTGTACCAAGCCACCACCATGGAGCGCCTCTGCCACCACAGCTACTGAAGAGCCAGGACCATGGACATTGGCATTCTGGCCACTTACAGCAGTGTCCCAGCTGCTTCTGCAGGAATACACAGCTTGAAGGAGGTTCTAGAAACGCATGATCTCTGACTCTATGGGTTACCTAAGCAAATGCTAAATTCCAAAACACTTTTAATTCACCCATGGTTAAAATCTGGGCTTCTCAAAAAATTTCCCTGAGCAAGGCCAGCTCCCTTTTCAATTACCCAGCTCAGATATTGTCTGACAGAGCCCAGAAGTGTAGCTCCCTTGGGACAGAAAGCAGGGACTTGAGCTAACACTGATGAGAGGAGTAGGACTGGTTAGGATTACCGTGTCAGCAATTTGTCCCTCGTTGTCTACCACAAGAACTACTGGACAAACCTGATGGCAAACCACCATTACCTTTCCCACCTCAAGGGCACTGGAAAAAAAGGCCAAAATCATTCTCATTTGTATGAAAGCAAGCACGCCTTCAGATCCAGAACACCTCAGTGAAGAGGCTTTCATTAAACATTATTGTCCAGGCAGAAGCACTGATTTTTTAAAACATCTGCAAGGCATCATGACCCACTGAAGAGATGAAAGACAGTCTCTTGCCACCAAGTCAAACAGAAAAGGGAATCTGTGTGGATGCACTGTGTTATACTCCAGCTGGGAATGAATAGATCGCAGTGTTAAAAACCAAGGTGATCACATCTGTTTTATTTCTGCACATATCCACCACTAGATGCCATTGCATATCTCCTCCTCTGGGGAAGGCTGCCCTCAGTTAAACCGCTGTGGCTGAACGCAACAAAAAATTACATACTTTTAAATCAAACTCTCTGCTTGAGGAGTTCCAGCCCAAATGACTGATAAGAGATGACTGGCTGAAACCTTAAGCCTGTGATTTTTCCTGCCTTAGCATCCAACTCTCAGCCTGGGGGCTTTAGGTTTGATACATAAACTTCAGCAGTCTCACTTAGGTTTCTTGTCCAACTTATATCTTCTGGCATCCTTTCAAGACAAAGCCAGGCCAATTTTTTTTAATCCATCTATTTAATTCAAACAGTATCAGAGGATTATAGTTTACCCATGTGCTTACATGTGTTTATCCAAACTCCAAAAGACATGCACAGTTTTCTGCCTGCAATGCAAGTAAAGTAAATCACTTTCTTAGATGCTTTTCATTAGTTTTACAAGGAGTTTTGAGGTCCCAGTTTTGGTCCTCTGATGCAGCTGGCTGTGAAGTTGATCTGAATGTTTGCCATGTGCACAGCTCCTAGCATGAGGAAAGGCTGTGAATGGGACTTTGTACATAATATAATAATTCTCTTTTTCCTCTGCCTCAAATGTTACTTCACTGGAGTCAGCTTTTGATTAGGTTCATTGAAGCCAGCTGGTCATTTTTGCATCCTCAGATATATTGGGGGAAAGAGAGGATAGAGGGCAAGAACTTGAGTGTGACCTCTGCTAGATTCTGCTCCCCTATCCTTATTCCAGCAAAAGGTAAAAAGTAACATAGAACAGCTCTGGAAATGTAAGGCACCTGAATCCTTTGGAAGGAAGATATTGCAAACATTAGGATTTGATAACACCAACATAAGAGTCTTATGAACTATCATCTAATAAGTTTGGGGTATAGGCTACTTCTCTTGCTATGCCCTGAGCCCAATTACTTATGGCTTCGTTACACCATGACTTTGGGAAAGACATTGCATCTTGATTTGGCAACTTAAAATGATGGCTATTTCACCATGCAGCCCAGGAAAAGTGTTCTAAGAGTAACACTCCTAGTTACAAATTGGGTCTGGTTTCTAGTCCCGACACGCAGCACATGTGTTGGCTAATGCTCCATGAGAGCCTTTCCCACTCATAGCTTGCCATTATTAAACCTGTTGGGTGCTACGTGCCCAGGGTTTGGGCTAAATTCCTCCAGACAGTCTCAGTGGCACAAAGCAAAGTGCAAAATCCTTCCTGAGCAGTGACTCTTGGTAGCCAAGTGTGACCAAGGACATCTCCACTGCTGCAGAGGACACATCTAGCCTGTAGCACCCAAAGTTCTACTCTGCTCCAGAATTAAAGCCCAGATGTGCTGTGGCCAGATATTCCACGAAGCTGCCCTCCTGATGGGAGCAGCAAAGGAGGGATGCAGTGGCCATCAGGAGCTGGCTGTGCCCAGCAGCAACTCTGCTGCCCCCACGCTGCAGCCTCCTCAGCCACAAGCCCAAAAGCTTACAGGCACATCTCTCATGCTTCTTACTGGAGACAAACTGGGGCAAAATAGGAGCTCATCAAACCCAGATGGACCTTATTAGTTATGCAGTGCCGTGGTGCATGCCAGAGAAGGAAAAGTTCGGCCTGTCTGCGTGTGGCAGGCGCGGAAATGGGATGTGTCTCACCTTGTGAAAGTCACTGCTCTGCTTTTTGTGTGCTTTTCACCACCTTAGTCTCATCTGCACTCCTCCAGGAGTTTTTTGACTTTACCTCTGTCCAATTTTGTACCTCCCCAGTGATCAAACAGTATAGCAAACCTATCGTGGCAAAGATAGATTCACCTTCAGAGCAGGGAAATACTTCACCACCATCCCCTCGTGGGCCTGTCTGACCCACCAGCAGCCCCAATTCACCTCTCACATCCCCACCCGAGTGCACTGTCAGCTCCCCTGGGTCACACACACATCACCTTCCTGTGTCCAAACAAACCTCCCGACTCCAATGAAGGGGACTGTCCTCTCTAATTCCCTTGTAAGAGTCTTTAAAACATTATAGATGGGTAAACAGTCACCACATTTTTAAGGCCATTACACATTTGTTCTCTTTTTAACAAGAGATCATTAACCTTGTTTTAAAAATACACAGGTTGGAGAGCAGCAGTTTGAGTATTATATTCCTGCTTGGCTACATGCATTGCCCTTGGTGCCAGCAGCTTGCATCTTATCAAGGATTTAAGCCCTTCTGGGATGATGGCAAGGTTTTTTCTGCTGGCTGAAAGCAAGGGTCACTCCAAGTAATTACTACAGCTGCCCCCAAAGACACCAGCAGCAGCAATGATTTATCACTGTTGGCACCACGACTCCCTGAGATGCCAGGGAACAAAAAGGACTGAAGGAATGGTAATGGGATACCTGCAGTATTCCTAGGCATGCTGCTTTCAGCAGCTAAAGACCTCAGAGTGGGTCTCCCTGCAAAGCTTCAGGCTGGGAGGAAGGCACAGAAAAAGGGGATATAAGGAAAAGTCATTGTGTAATATGTTGTTTCCGTCACAGCTCTTGCAAGATGCTGTTGGGAGGTAGGGGGAAGAAGCCTGCTAGGTACAACAGGATGCAAAAGTGGTTCTTGTCAAGGGTATTTAGAGACACAGGAGAAAGGTTTGAGAAAGGTTTGAGTACCCATAACACAGTTTACTGGGATGAATGGGCCACTGCAGCAGCACACACAAAGAAGCTCCAGGAATCTTTCTAAAAATGTTTCCAAGGTAAAAGTATTATCTTCATCATGTTTTTATTTCAGAAGCAGTAAAAGGACTCACAACTTTTATTGTGACATCTTGGCCTAATCAAAACTTATAGAAGCTTCTTTCATTTCTTTAGAAAATGCACAGATTTTCACCTGTAAGCTCAAGAAAATCCAGTTTTAAAAGTTAAGATGAATTGCAATCCTATTAATTTTCTAGAGCTGAGAGGGTCAAGATTTCTGTGATCCCAATAAGCCATTTTAAGCAATCCATCAATGCCCTATTTCTCTGCTTTTTTGGGTCTGCCCTACACCTCTCCATAGGAAAAAAATATATTATGGGTCATGGTCCGTCATTATTAGGTGAGCCTGAAGCATTTGAAAGTACAAAAATAAATGTATTTCCCCCTTTTTGTATTGAGATCAATCGAGATTCATCAGCAAAGTTTATATCAGGGGCTCCTTTTCGTGTCAGTGGCATCACCAGGCCACTGTTATAAGGAATGAGCACAGCCAGGCAAAGCAAACCTGCTCCAACCCGGAGCCACTATGCTATGGAGGAGAAAAAAACAGCTTTAATTTTGTCTCATATTTGGGAAAAAACCTTACCAATAACAAATCCGTTTCATAACTAATAACCCACCAAAACCTGTCTTGGCATGCGGAGCTTCCCACGGTTGTTTTGCAGGAGATACAGAACCCAAAGATCACGGTATTTCAGGATACTTCCCCTGCCGTTTGTCTGTGCCAGTTCAGCGACTCCGCTCGCAGCCCAGCACTACAACCAGGCGTTTTTCGACAATTTTAGGTACCCATGAACGTCACTAGATGGCAGCAAGAAACTGCATTTGGAAACCCGATGGGCCTCTCCCACCTGCGTGCCCCCAGCATCCCCTCGCCTGCGGGCATGGGCAGCTTCTGGGGGCTGGGAACTCACTTTGCCCGGGAGTATTAATCCCTTTCACCCGGGACACCTGTCCCTCGGGATACAGCTTGCTGCCCGTTGCAGTCCAGCAGCTTTACAAACCCAATAGCATCCTTAACACGCACTGAGATCACACAGACGAAGCCCAAAACCTCACAAGTTTCACAAAGCAGGCAAGCATCACGTTTCCAAGAAGCTGGAGGGATGTTCCCATTTCCAAATTCTCTTTATGCTCTTTTTATCGCACCTGCCTCACATCACTTCTTACTTTCCCAGCAGTGAGTGTTGTACATCCAGGTGGCAGATAAAGATCTGCTGGAAAAGCCCTCAACCAGCTGCATCTCGAGTCCATCCCAAATCGGGACCTCCAGCAGGAAATGCCTCCTCAGAGCACCTTTCCTCCACTGCCCCTGGTTTCTTTAGTGGATGCTTTCTCCAGCTGTGCTTGCAACAGCAGGGGTCACACACACTTGGTGTCAGCAGAGTGCTCTGTGCTGGGCTTTCTGAAAACCTTCCTCAGCTACCAGACATCTGTCCTTGGCCTTCCATCCCCCAGCCATCTCTGTCTCTTCCCCTCTGATGGAGCTGTTTTCTTCTAATGATAATTTGGAGCAGCTTTTCCAGGGTGTTCCCACACACTCACCTCTCCTTCAGCTCTAAAGCCTCTGTTTCTTTTGCCAGCCTCTCTTTTGATTTATCTTCTGTTGGAGCCAACTTTTTATATAACTGTACTGATCTGCATGACGGAATTGCCTCTGGCTGCCCCAGTTCATCCCTCTGTCGTGACATACTTATAGAGATGCCCTCCTCACCTGTCTGATGGGGTGGAAGGCCAGAGGAGAGAGCATAACTGGAATACCCATTAGATTTGCTTCATTCTCTTTTCAGTATTCACTTAGAGGCAATGGACAACTTCGGTCACCCACCTGACCATGCACTGTGCATTTCTTCACACCATATCCCAGGAAAGTCACTCATACATCCTGCCTGTGTCAACACAGTGGTGGCTCCTACCCAGGGGTAGAAAGAGCAACATGGAATAGGATCTTTAAAATGTATGACAATGGGCTCAAACTCTTCTGTGGCACAAGAACTAGGAGCAAGGAGGCTGCTCACAGGTTTGCCTTCCCCAGCTTTATTTCCCACACAGAGGCACCCAGCCGTGCAGCTTCTCAAACTGTGCACCCTTTGTAAGCCTCTGAAAGCAATGACAACCAGTGGCCACCTTGAGAGATTATTTTAAGGGCCTGCAAGTGCTGCTCGAGGGAAGCTGAGGAGGTTGTACCGGGGTATACCATCTGTCACGCTCCATTTTTAACCTCGTTCTTTAGGTGAAAATGACAGGACAGGACTGAGGTGAATTCTTTGTCTACAGCAGCACAGTGTTTATGTTCATGCCACACAATATAAAACACATATCCCCTGTATTTACTTCTGCAAGCTGCCTGCCTTGTCCTGAGGGGCCCCAAACCTGCCAGCACCAGCCTTGACCCCCTCCTGAATCAGCCACAGAAGGCAAAGAGAAGCACACAAATCAATTATTCCCCCAGTCTCATATCCATAATAAGCACATTTCCACCCCTTACTGGCAGAAGGGGAGATGAGGAGCACCTCTTACCAGAGGAGGGACAAGATCTGACAGACAGCCAAAGCTCCAGCTACAATTTCCCTTTGACATCAGATGCATTTAGCACAATGTGCACATAATCCCCTTTTCCATCCTCTCCTCTCCTCTCCCCAACACCCAACCCCTGACACTGATTCCAGAGCAGCCCACAGTTCAAGGAACCCCATATCTCATCTCTCCTCTGCAGCCTGCTCTGCCACAGATGCCTGGCACAGGAGCCAGGACCTACCTGGGCAGGGCTGGGGTGTGAGCTGCACCCCTGAGCTACAGTCCCAGTCCCATGGCAGGGGGTGCAAGTGTGAGTACTGCCGGTGCTGACAACAACCTGAAAGAGTCAGAGGTCATTTGGCAGACCTGTGCTTTGTACGTAAGAGCTGCACAAAGTCAGTTTTGGCCAGCTAAACTGACTTGCTTCTCCCTTCTTTGCTAACACTGCACAGGTTCCTTCCTTCACCGCACTGGGTTTCTAAAGACCAGGGGAAAAGTATAGCAAAGTGAAGTGAAAATAGGGAGTTATTTCATACAGTCTATGTGTGTTTCTCCTTCCTTATTAAGGCTGCTTTCCTCCTCTCTGCTAAAGCTGCTCCTTCAAAACAGACTCTCTGACCTTTGATGTCTCACCCAGACCCAGCTAGTCTGCTGCTGTACCCTTCACTCTGGCATTTTCAGATTATTCTGTTCAGAGAGCCCCATTTCACTCAGAGGCTGCAATTTCACCTTCTCTTTCTTTTTCCTAGCATTTAATCCAACCTGCTGCAGCACTATCCCACTGATATTTGCTGGGAGCAGCCAACCTTCAGCTTCACCAGCTTTCTGTCCAAACCAACAATAGTCCCAGGGAAACCTCACAGGCAGCAGAAGGGAATCCTTGGCATTTCCAGACCCTTCAGAGTACATGCCAAGAAGAAAATAAAGCCTTTATCAGGAAAAGTATAACTCTGTTTTCTGGTGCCCATCCAGAGGTAAATAGACATTAATTTTCTAAAAGGCACAGTACTGGCTATCACCATCAGCTGTATTTTCCACCAGCTGGGAAGGTCATTCCCCAGCCCTTGCCACAGTGGCTACTTCGCAGTTCCAGAGCACTCATGCAGCTTTGGCTCCAAAATGGTATCCGGCTGAAACCTCTGGATTAGTGCTCTGCTTTGTCCTGTGGGGAGGGCAGCTGCCTGGCAGAGGGGCAAGAACATCAGTGATTTCCCTTAACCCTACCCCTTGCCATTGCCTTGGGTCACACCTGCAGAAAGGGGAAGAGCAGCAAAGAAAAGTCCCTAGAAAGCCCTTCAGTACACAGAAGAAAGCCAGGTTGTTTCCAGACTTGTAAAGGCTTTGTTCCTGCAAATAATAGTGAAATTTTCCATACAGAGAAGTGTCTGAAATATTTCAGAGACATCCTTTAACTTCCATGAAAAGCAACTCTGTTTTGCTTCCACAGAGCCTCACACATCACAGCTGAAGTGCACAGCAATCCATGGTAAAACCCTTATCCCAGTTAATGGGAAGTTGCATCACCCCAGCAACACAAATGCTGTTTGGATGTGTCAGATGTTATGGCATTTGGACAACATAACCTACTTCCTCTGGCTGAATTTTCTCTGATTTCCAGAGAGTCAACCACTGCAGCACAGCCAGGCAGGGGAGCAGAGCTTGCACTCCGCTGTGCTGCAAATCAGTATTTAACCTTCCCACTCATGCAAAGGGGAAATTGCTGTGGATGAATCTGTGTAGGGCCAAACCTCACTAGTTTATTCCATTTCTATTCCCACCCTTGCTGGAGGTCAGAGAACAGAGGGATGGACACCATCCGCCAGCTTGCATGGCCCCATCCTCTCCTGCCCCTCTCTTCCCAGATATGGGGAGTTGGCACTTGCTGAACCAGAAGCCATGAGGTGCCCCATTATCCAGTCAGCAAGCCCACACACAGAGGATTCAGTTTCCTCTGCAACCCATCCAAGACCCTTGTTCTCACTGTTGACAGCCCCCAGACTTAGCCCAGCTGTGGCCGAGTGCATGACCATGGTGGGACTGCACCTCTGAGAAAGGGGATCCTACTTTCTGGTGCAGGAATGTGGCTCTGCCCAGCGTCTCAGCTTCACCCTTCCTTGAGGCCACACGAGGAAGGTCTTTGGGGGAAGTGGGGGAGAAGGAGCAGGGAGTGACAAGGACATTAACACAGCCTTCTATAATCGCTCAAGAATGCTCAAGTCAGCTGCCTACAAGTCTTACACAGCAGCTCCTCATCTGCAGGGTAAAGTCAAGGAAGATGTGCCCACCTGAAGTCCCACTACAGGCTTGAAAAATTCCCCTGAAGATGTTGGAGAAGGAGAAGAAGATTAGGCACTGGTGTCCAAGATGTCAGCTCAGGGCTCTGCCCCACCCCAGTGCTGGATCCACTAGGCAAAAGGCATGACCTCATGTGACATCCCATGACAGCAGGGCAGAAGGGTCCTCACATGCCCCCCCTCTGTGGGTAGCTGTACCTCTCTTGTGCCCTGTGGAGCCTGCACCAACACCCAGCTCAGCAACACATGCAGGTCTCCATGGGGTAACACATGCTGGGGTGACTATCCATGTGCCAGTCCCTGAGCTACCACCTCGAGAAACCCACCTTCCAGACACTCATACCCACCTCCAATATCCAGAATCAGCTCTGACTTCTCTGGGAGCATAAAGTCTGACAGTGTGCCCACATCACCTATTTCCCAGCAGCAACTGAGTAACATTCAAGGGAAAACAGCTAAATCACTTCGTGAAATCAGCTGGCGAGAATCCCACATTGTCTTTTTGCCTCTGAGTCAGACAGTTATTGTATCCTGCTTTTGGTTTCCTGGCCCCTGTTTTGCCTGTTCACCCATGTAGTCCCTCACTTACAAGTTGTTTCCATGCCATGACACAGGCAGGAGATTCAGAGCAAGGAGCACAGCCAGCAATTGATGCCTCTCCGCAGCTTTTCTGCTCTTCTGGCAGCTCCGTTGCTTCCTGGGAACAGAGATGATGTAGCACAACCTGCAGTCACATTCCGCTGATGGTTATGATGGAAAAGGAAACACTTTAAAGTCCAAGACAAACCTCTTTGACACTCATCACTGTTCCCTCTTGCTCTCCTTCTCCCTTCCCACACTCACTTTCTCCTCTGCACAAAGTCACTGGTGAGCAGTCACTGATCCTGTGCTGCAGCTGCTCCTCTCTCACACATCACCTGCCCTGTGCTCCTCAGGGATGCAAGCAGGGTGGTGGGCTGGGTTTTACCTCAGGGCATTTGACTCTCAATATTCCCAGCTTAGCCCAGAGATGCACTGAATGGAGCCCATGGATTTACTCTGGGTACCACAACAGTAAATGGAAGAATCCTACATCCAAGGCAGTATTTGGTTTTGCTTTTTCCTCTCTCTTTCCCAGCTTGGACTTGCATATCTTTCCCCCACTGCTTTCCCAAAGATGTAAGTGAAACACAAATGATACAGCATGAAACAGTGCAAATGGTTTCTAGTTAAACCCTGCTTAAAAATAAATGACATCTTTGCTTTTAGTACATTAGCATCCATTTTTTAAAACAAATCTTGGGGAGGAAGCTATTATACTTTGCTTGACGCAGTCCACAGAGTATAGAGCAGTCTCATCTTCCTCTGTCCTGCCAGGCCATGGGAATGCTGCAGCCCAGAAGCAACCCCAGTAGGCCCACATCAGTACCAGCTTTACAGGAAGCTTTGGATGTGCAAAATCCCGTAACAAGACGCAGAGGGCACATCTTCAGCCAAAGTCACTGTAATTTCAAAGAATGAGCCAGGGCTAGGGGGGACAAGGATGATGGTGACACGTGATTTGCAAAGAGCAAAATAACTTCATCTTCTCCCAGAAAATGCCTCCATCCTGCCCCAGCAATGCAATGTCCTACATAGCCCAAGTGCCTTATCACCCCTGGACTTCTCCAGGCCTCAGGCAGTTGCCATGTATTTTAGTCTCAGATACACTGGAGCATAATCACGTTTGGGAAGAAACCGGTCACTTCAGGTGTTCCAAGATCACCATGTGCATATAAATATATAGTTAGATAATGGCAATTATATAAAATTATACTCTGTATGATAGTATAATGATAACATATGAGTAATGGGGCTTATAATAACACCTCCTCTGCCGAGGTCATAAGCAATCCTGGTTGTCACTGGTGCTTTTCCTTCCAGCGTGACCTCAGCTGAATGACAGTCACAGACATGGACTGACACCAAACCCTGGCTCTGAGAGGGACTCACCCTCCCAGAGCAGTGGAAGCAGGATCACCAAGTACCTTGCTGCTCCTGTACAGATCAGCCTGAGGGAGAAGAGGTGAACTGCAGGCATACATCCCTGCAGGGGTATGTGTGGTGGGGGCACACACTTCCCTCTAGGCCACCATCACAGCCTGGGCCAGAGAAGCCCTTGTAGATACAGCTGCAACACACCCCCATCCCAGCCTGCACAGGCTCCAGGATCTGCTGCAATCACTCAGGAGTGAAGGCGTTTACTGTTCACTTAAGAAAGCCACCAGTAGTCTTTCCTTGATTTTAACTAGAAGACTGGGTCTCACCCTGCCTCAGTAACATCCAAAATACACGGATGCAGGACCAGGAGACACGAGGTGCTCAGGAAGGGAAGGGGGCACCGCCCTCCATTCCCTTGGGTGGTGTCAGCGACAGATGAGGCTGCTGGAGGGAGGCAGGCATGCAATCCTGCCAGTCTCCGTGCCCACTGCCATACAGGGCTCGTCTCCTGCAGAGCTGTCATCCCAGCACAGAAGTTTATACACAGGCAGAAACTTGGCAGCAGTGGGACACACATGCACACATAACACTAAGCACAACCACAGGCCCAGACCTGGCACTATCCAAACCCAAGCCACAGCTGGGAAGAGTGACCAAAATCCTTAGAGGGATCATGAACCACCAGAAGCTTAGAATTAGAGCGTTGCTTTTAATTAACAAAGAAGTGCATGCTTGATTTTTGCTGAGTTACCCCCTGTTGTTTACATACATGCTCTCTTCTTTGAATTCTTTTTATTGATCTCATACGCCTCAGCTCTGGCAGCTGAACCAAGCTGTCTTACAAAAATTAACAAAAGTAATGTAGTCTTACACATTACTCCCATGATTTGTTGCCCTACACCGGCATTTGTCTTTCCCGAGTTTGAAAGCGTTTTTCTCTCTCTGCAGTCAGGTTTGTTTACTCTCTGCAATATCCATTTCCAGAGGGATGTGGAGGGGCTTGGAGGAAGGGTCTTGCCACACCCGGAGCTGCCAGGAAGCAAATGTGAGCAGAGCCCTTGAAGGCAGGAGAGACACTAGGGCAGCAGCAGTCAGGCTTCTCCCTGTGTCCCCAAATCTGCCTCCTCTTCCAGGCTCTTGTGAAGCATCTTTCACAGGCCCTGTTCAGGTCCCAAGATGGGATTCAGGACATTGGGAAAAGCTTCTACAACCATGCCCACACCCCTTGTGTTTCCTCTATAAACTGGTCTCACCTTAAGCACACTGATAGTTTTACTGACTCATCTAAGATGGGATTAGGTCATTCTTGAAAGAAGTTGACTCCTAAGTGGAGAAGAAAGGTGAAAGGACCAAATTCATGGCAAAACTCTCCCTTCATCTTGCCATGGTAGGACCCTGTCCAAGCTCCATACAAGTGATGAACAGGTCCCAGCCTAACCCTGTGCAGCAGCACAGCCCTGTGAAGGAGACACATTTACCACCTCTCACAGCACTCAGGCAGAGAGATCCTCCGGAGAGGCTGCACTGGATGCCAATTCAAATAATGACATAACAGCATGAACAGCTGTGCCACTTGTCTGGAATGAACAGGCAGAAAGAAAACCCACAAGCATCACAGTCTGTATGAGGGACGTGACATTATGGGAAATCACTCATCTTCATAAATAGAATTAGTAAGAAGGTCATATTAACCAGCTGAACTTTAACCAGGACACCTCTAGCTAACTAGTGAAGTGTCTTTTCCTCCAAAAGCTACATGCAATACAGACTGAAGCCTTTGATTAAACACATGTATTACCATACCAAATGTTACACACTTGGTGGAAGGGAGAAGAGGAAAGTTTTCTTACAGCCACCCCAAGCCTCCACACTGTCTACCAGAGCTCTCCTGTGGCCAAGAGCCCTAGACCACATATCGGGATGATGTGGGGTGATGTGATGGTGGCCTAGAGGGAAGTGTGTGCCCCCACCACACATACCCTTGCAGCTCAGAGGTAGTAGAAATGAGTGTAAAACCCAGTCAATCCACCACTACCACAAGCATTCTTCTGGTTTCTGGGCCACCACAGATATATCAGGCCCTGCTGCACTTCCTCACCCAGCCAAGAGGGACTCAGGTCTGGCTACAGCCCAGAGCATCCCTGTTACCACTTTGCAACCACTGCCCCTGAGGAGCCACCACAAACTGCTCCCTACTGAACCTTGTGATGACACAGGCTGGAGGCCCCAGGGCCTGTCACAATTTAGTTGTTTGTAGTCATAGCCTGAGCAAAGATAGGAGTTTCCTTTCCATTCTGATTATGTTTTTAAAATGACACTACCTCATTTAGTGCCACTGGCACTACAACACCGCTCATGTCAGCTGACTGCGGCAGCAGACATGCTGCAAGGCTTCTCCAGCTGAAAGATCATCAGGAACACTGCCCCTTCCAGGCAACAGCCAAACAGGCAAAGTATAGGTCAGCAAAACTGAACACAGAGTAGCAGAAAACATATTAATTCCCCTCTCCTGGCAGTGCAGAGGGCAGAACAACAGAGTTCAGTCAAGCCTCAGTATCCTAGGGAGTCAGATATCAATCCCTTGATCTTTCCCACTGCATATCTCACTCTCTGCTCTGACTGGGACTCCTAGGGAGACCATGAGGAAAAACCTCCAAATGGGAGCACGTACAGTTAAAAAAAACATCAAAGCTTTCTTGAGAGACATTCAGCAAGGTTCAAGGTCCTGAATTACCTCTACTATTTAGAGAGCTGCTTCTGGGCACTTTCAGGAGTCCTCTTCCTAGGACCCACAGACCTCCATTCCATAGAATGGTTTGGGTTGGAAGGGACCTTAAGAGCATCTAGTTCCAACCCCTTGCCATGGGCAGGGACATCTTCCAGTAGACCAGGTTGTTCAACGTCTTATCCAGCCCAGTCCAGAACAGCACCAGGGACAGGGCACCCACAACTTCTCTGGTCAACCCAACGAGGCAATGGGATGTTCAGACGCACTTTCACAGGTCAATCCAACAGCTTCCTCACCCAGAGCAGCTTCCCCACTAGCTGTAGTGCCCAGGATGAACAGGAGCTGCTGGAAGCAGCAGGAGTCATTTACCTCTCACAACTGGGAGAGACACACACACTACTACAGGCCCCTGCGCCCACCTGGGCTTAAATACAAATTTTTTAGCCAAGACCCAGGAAAACACAATTACCTACTAACTGCGGCCAGTCCTCCAGGTTTCTCAAAGTTTGACATCTTGACACTGGCATGGATCTCAAGAACGTGAGACTGCAAAATTACCAACTGTGCTTGGTAATGGATTATGCTAATAAAGGGTCAGCATCAGGAAGGATTTTTCATTTCTTTGCTACATGATACTACTAAGGAAAACGACATGGGGTGCTCTTTCTCAGAGGCTTCACCCTTCTGCAGACACATTTTATAACCCCATTCTGAGAAATCAGAGATCCTGCAATTTTCCTTTCTTGGATAAATACGAGCACACCTTCAAGGTGTGGACACAAGACTTGCTTAAAAGCTCTGACACAGTTATTCCAATACCCCTGCTGAATTTTTAAGTGCAGCTATTGCTAGGTGCACTGCGTGTTAGCCCAGCTAGAGCTCAGATTAGGGAAAGGAATTACAAGAAAGGATTTAGTTTTTTTATATTGAATATCACAGTACAGATTCGAAGCCTTGAGTTTGCCTGTTGGACACCTGTGAGGCTCAGCATGGCAGTGGCTGCAGACATGGCTCACTACATAGGTGTTAACAAGGTGTTCTCTGGGCTGAGAAGCTCAGTATGAGACGTCCCATGCAAGAAGTAACCCATGATACCAAGTGGAAAGTGTTTCCTGTGAGAAGTATGATTTTGTGGGTGGTATGGGATGCTGGTTTGGTTTTATTTTTGTTGTAGTTTATTTTGGGTTTGGCGATTTTTTGGGTTTTAAATTATGAGATATCCATGGAAAGCTCTGTAGAAAGCCATTTTTTTCCAATTTTCCATGATTTCTGGTTTCCAAAAACTAAGAAGTTTTCAGACAAAAAAAGTTGTGGAGCTTGAAAGAGAAAGGAGTTGCCGTGCAGGCACCAGGATCAAAGGACACTGGAAAATGTACTTGCAAGGGCAATCCTTCTGAGAGACATGCCATCAGTGCCTACAGAGGAGGAAGGGTTCCCAGGAGGAGTCATAGGCCCCACTGAGAAGTGTGACAGAATGATGATGGAGTGGGCAGCACCACCCACAGGGTCAGCCCAGAGCAAAAATGGGAGACCAGGAAAGGTGTTCTAAGAGGTTGATGTGGGTTGTTTTTGTCAAACTGGAAGGATGGATCAGACTGAGGGTAGTAGTATAGAAGGGGTTGTGGGTGTGGGTGGGTAGATGGATGTGCACACACTCAGAGGTTAAGAAGGTAAATGACATCTTTTGTAATCTCAAAAAAGATGGAGAGTTTAAAATCGAGGGATTTGATTACAAATAACTCTGAAAGAAAAGGCTTTTGAAGAAAACTAGGCTTCATGACAAGTGCAGGAGCTGGGAGGGGAAATTGCACCGTGAAGCTGGGATCAAATCAAATTTGAATCCATTCACTTTTTTTTATTTTCCGAAACTGGCCAGAAGATGTTTTGGTTACTTAGACTAGTCTGATTTGGAATTTTAAATATTGGAAATTCAGAAAAGTTTATCTTTTCCTTGGAGAAGATTTGTTGGTGTATTTCTTCAAAGTTGCCAGGTGAGGGGCTGGCAGTTCACTTGTCTACCAGGTGGGAAGCTGGGCAGTTTGCCCACCACTGGCAGCTGGTAGGCTGGCAGGGTACCAGGCACATTGGCTGCCAGCAGCTGGTGTCCATCATAAGTCTGACAGAATGGACACATTCCCATCAGAAAGCTGGTTCCTCAGCAAACAGCAAGATCTTCTGAAGGAAAAGTGCTGTGCTGGAAACTTTCAGTCTGCTGCAAGTCATCACCTGTGTTACTGTGTGGACTGGTAAGTTGCTCCTGCTTTGTTGCACATTCACAGCACGAGACAAGAGCCTTGAACACACACACACGAAAAAAATTACTGCGTTTAAGTGGAATATCAGTGCTGAATTTACTCTAAGCAAACTGGTGGGGGGAAAAATGTATATGCATGACCAAAATTTTGAGCTGCAAGTGACAGTGGTGGTATTCTCCCCAACCTTCACCCTGAAAACACGTTCTCAGAGGCAAAACTATCAAGATCTTTCAGATAATGTATTGAGCTGAAGAGCCCCACAGATGACAGGGTTTTCAAGGATGTGTCACCCAGTTGGAAAATCCTACCTTCAGATGCTGAGTAATTGTAGCTAAACTAGAAGTATTTAACAGTAAACATCGCCTTCATGTGTGATGCTCAAAGCCACAGCTGTGATTGTCTCTCGTAAGCACTGCAAGATGTGGGTGTGTGAGCAAACTAAGGAGCATGGATGTCTGAAATTGCACAGCAGGATGCAGCCTTCCAGCAGGTCCCTCAGAAACTCGGAGCAGGAGGCCCCATTCTGCTGCAAGGACTGGCAGGGCTGAGGGAGCAAGTAAAGAGAAAGGGGGCTGTGAAGCATCAGACTTTGCTTTGTGCAGCCTGCCACACATCCCACATCCACTGCCTGGGGTAGCTCCAGCTTCTCCAGGTGCTCCTGGTATCTCCCAAGCCACAGTCTCCACCAAACTTTGCAGGGGAGCAGATCTTTAGTAATGCTGCACCCCACCTACAGAGAACAAGCACCAACACTGTCTGCACACCACTGCAGCAGCTCCCAGTGCTAATCCAGAGCCTGCCCCACACTCTTTAAAAGGATTTTAATGTCATTTATTCTTGAGAAAGTAAGAGCCAAAACTCTTGATCCCACCTCTTTTACCTTCTTTTATCCTCAAAATTTCCATTAAGCACCTCTGATGTATTCAAATTCTTACCATAAATTTTCTGTTATCTTTTCAAAGGCAGTTGAAGATTACAACAAAATGAGACAATGTCTTTACACTAATTTTTTAATGTTGCACATATTGCATTTTATAACATCAGAAGAAAAAAAACACCAAAGTAAACCTTAAAGACAGAAAATAAATATAATTTTTATGAATATATGCAGAGAGTGCAAAAAACTGCATCTGTAAAACATTTAAATGCTGAATCATACCACAAAAAAAAAATTTACAAAAGCACTTATTATTTTATACGTCAGCTTTCTTCTTATAAACACAAAAATATTTTAACAAATCTTACAAAGATCAAACCCTTTTGCCCTTCACCAGGAAAAAAGTGGTGAAGAAAGTGTATTACCTGAAGGAAAAGGAAAAAAACCCCAAAAAACAGATAAACAGAATGTAAAACCTGCGAGGGGCAGGATAAGGGTCTGTGGCCGCTGCTGGCTCACGCCGCACGCACAAACACACCCAGTGCCCGACTCGGACACTTCCATCTACACACATTTAAAACACAGGCTTTTTTTAGAAATAAGCAATGCTGGGGCAGTTAAAAGAGCTCTCACATGGTGAGTTTTGATGCCTATGGATGCCAATGCCAGCGTGGTACGGAACAGTTCTGCTGCTCTTCATTCCCAAGCCTTGCTCATTATGGAAAGCGAATGCTTAGACCAGCTGAGCTCCAAATAACTCATGTGAACTGAAGCTTCTGTGAAACTGGACCAGGCCAGTAGCAAGAGACTTGGAAAATAAGAGGAACAGAGATTTGCTCTGGATTCTGGGGAGTTTTGGAGGTGGGTGGGTAGCTTTGGAAAGGGCCAGCTTGAGACAGGGCCCCGATGAAACTCCGGGATAGGCTTGTACATGGTGAGACAGCCCAGCATGACACGTGCCATAGAGCTGGTGGCACTTGAAGCCTCACCTGGATGAGTCCCTTGTGCACCACATCTTTGTGCACCACCACGGCATAGGCCCCAGAAAGCCATAAAGCTCAGGCACCTTCTTGAAATTTAAGCAACTCACTGCACATGTCCTGCAGCATCACACATTCAACCTGTCTGGGATCTCCCGGCCACGTGGCCACCAGAAGCTGCAGCTTCTGTCTGGACATCCAGAAGGCACAAGTAAATTACTGGCATCCTTAATTTTCATCCAAGAAAAGAGAAAGTCTCTTGGGAAGAAGGGAGAAGAATGAGGTTTTGTCCTCTAAAGAGCTGGTGGATCTTGTCAACCAGTATCACCTTTATAGCTCAGATTGTGATGGTCAATAAAATTCCTTGCTAGGAAATTGCCTTTCCTAACAATAGAGATTTGCTGAATTCAAAGAACTAACTTGAGGGATCATAAAAAACCCTCTGATATAACTACAAATTAGTAAGAAATATTTACTGTGGACTGCACCAGATCACAGGAATTTACCTTGCCAGGAGCACCGTGACTTTCTCCACAGGAAGCAGAAGAGAAAAGCCTTCCAGTATGAATGCAATTAAAATAAATCTATCATATGATAAAGGCAATGATACTTCATCCTTAATATTTTATAATTACTAATTATAAGTTATATTTGCATTGTATAAATTATAATAATAAATTATAAAACCACATTGGTTATGAGAAACTTGAGTGTTGAGACACAAAACAGACCTTTGGGCTTCCTGTTCAGCAACACGATTCAGCTCTTACTTCATTACTTTACTAACTAGAGCACAAATGAAAATGAGACCAAAGTTCTCCAGAGCCTCAGCAGTAAGTTCACCTTCCAGCAGACTGCAGAAGAACCAACTCTTGCTGTTCCAGAAAAGGCAAATTTTCACATTTTTATTTCCAACCATGTAAATTACTATCTCCTCCTACACACTCACGTGTGAGAGATGTCTGACAACTGTTTTATAACTAGCACACTCTGTTCAACTGCTTCAGCATATTTATCAGATTATCCTCCTGTGTAAGTATACCCTGGAAAGCCTGCAGACAGTCTGAATCCCTAAATTATGAATCTATGCAAGAGAAATCTTTTTGATTTATATAATAAAAATATGTACAGATGATGTAAATTTTTTTAAATTTTTTTTCCCGAGCACATTTCCAAAGAATTCTGCTTAACAATGGAAGCATCTCTTCTGTGAAGCTCAGAAGTTGTAGGGCTCCCTTATCTATGAGCTCTAACAAAGCAGTCCTTATTTAGATCTTATAAGAGAACTTCTTAAGTCTCAATAGGATTTTCTAAACAAGCCAAGTCTGGAATTTCTATCTTCAGTCAGGTATCTCAGCATCAAATTTCTTATTAAAACCTGGGAGAAAATGGTTGGAAGATTTGTATCCTCATACAAAGAAATCTACTAACTTTGCTCTAAGGATCCTTGGCCTGAAATACAGGATGAAAAATATGATCATAAAAGGAATTAGTTTGAGAAAGAATGACTGGGAGAAGATTACAGTGCAAAACAGATTTCAAATTTTTAAAGCGGCAGGCACTACAGCACAACCACCCATTGTGGTACCAGAGAACGGAGCAGCCAAAAGTTGATTTTATTGTCCCATTGCGGAAATGCAGTTGTTTCTGTCCACTTGTATTTATTTCTTCATGCAAATATGGAGGCAATATCCAGTTTCTCTTAGTTCATTCAAGTAAAATTTGTGTGCATTTTAAACTTGGGAGGTCATGCTGTGTTACTGGACAGACAACAAGACGTAGCATTTAGCATCATTAAAGCACGGAAAAACATTCATTACTGTTATCCCTCATGCCCTTCTTTGGGATAAGTAACCCCATGCACCAAAAATAAACCATCACTTACTGGAGGGCAGGACTGAACACCTACCATAGTTCTGGAGTAAATACTGCAGAGATGCACTAATGCCGTAGCATGACAAGTATCTTCTTTTTATTAAGAGATGGATTTGGGAAGAGGTGTCATCATCCTCATTTTAACACAAGCACATGGAATGCTGAATGGGATCTTCAGCTGCATTTAACACAGACCCAGTGACTGATGGGAAATGACGTGATACATGGCCATGGAAATTCGTGGCCAGATGCAGTACAAATCCAGATTTCTAGCACTGATCTCTTAAGTTGAGGAACTGACCTTTAAATACCTAGAGCCCAATTTTCATAAGGCCTGAATGCTCCTGGTTCAGAAGGAATGAAGTACTTCCCACTTCTGTTCTCCAAGAGAGACATCTATGAATGCTCTCAATGTAACATTAAAGCCCTAAAACCCCCAAGGTGTCTCTCAGTGGCTAAAGGCCCAAGAACAAACTGGTGATGAGTCCAGGGTGGGCAATGTGCTCCTGTGTGGTACCTGCACTGCCACAGCCCTGAGCTCTCCCCTGGCTACTGCCCCCACACCAGCCACCTGCCACAGGGGCAAGAACAGGGATGGGAAGAGCAGTGAAGCCTGGTAGTAACATGCACCAAATACATCACACTGATGGAATTCAGGAAGGTGGACCTACAGATACATTGATTAGGAAGAGTCCCATGTAGTCAGTCCTGGTTTTTTTCTTTCTCCCTAATTACTACTAGTATTATTTGTCATGCTTGCAATAAATCCTTTATAAAGTGACTTTAATGTTTCTTATAAAGTTAAAAAAACGCAAAGCAACACAAAAGCAAAATCCAACACTTTCGTAAAAAGATTCCTGCTAAAATGTTTCTCTGGAAACGCTGTGAGCATAGCCAGTTGGTGCAAAATAGCTCCTTCTGGAAAACAAAGCAACGGGGCTTTACTGCTCCCAGCACTTCTGCACAGGTACTGCTCAATTCGGCCGGGCCAGGGTCTACTTAATGCACATGCTCAAGTATGCCCATGCAATGAAAAGCCAGGATATGTGGGGCACTGGACACAGCCTTTTAAAGAAAATCATCATTGTAAGGCTTTAATTTTAAGCTCTAAAGTGTCTAGAGATTCCTTCTTGGTCCATTTGTTGCACGTACACAGCCAAAGTAAGGGGTACCTGTAGCTCATGCTCTCCTTATCCAGTTTTTGTGTAAAGACCTCCAGCTAAAGTCTGGGCTACCAATCCTCATCCAGA
Organism: Ifrita kowaldi; assembly: GCA_013398055.1. Taxonomy (NCBI): domain Eukaryota; kingdom Metazoa; phylum Chordata; class Aves; order Passeriformes; family Cinclosomatidae; genus Ifrita; species Ifrita kowaldi. The sequence continues at coordinate 230,828 of VZRS01015014.1, forward strand.
CTTTTTAGATGCCTGGACTGGGGCTGACACTGCCAGGCTGTGTTAACTCTTGCATTATTAATTTATACCAGTTTTGGTACCCCCACCAGGCATCTAAACTGATGCAAGAGAGCTGCCTTCAGCTGCATTTCTTTAACAGAGGGAAGAACCTGACAGTTTCATTAACACAACAGTATTAATGAAAAAAAAAATCAGACACCTTCATTCCAATAGGCATTTTAGCAAAAACAGACCAACAGAAAGAGGGAGAGGACAAGGAAAGAAACCAGACTAGCAAAGGATGCATCAGTCATGGGTAAGATCACAAAACATGAAAAACCCTCAAATTTTAACATGCAAAACATATTGGTGCATTGCAATGCTGGTTATGGTTAAAGAGACTGTACAGTTCCTACATCTTTGTCCTTGAGGCTTCGTTAAAGTAAGACTTGCAACTTCAAGTTCATAAATAAATGGAAATGACAGTAGTGCCATAAAAACGTAGGTAGAAAAATAGTGCAAAGCCAAGGGCTGGACACTTTAATCTGTCACAAGTACCCCGAAGCACTACCATTAGTGCTCTTCAAGAAAACACATACAGAAAACATTCTTTATTTATTATAAATGGCAGTTGCCTGCATTGCACTCTGTATTTAGAATGTACTGACTACCTTTCTGCTTCCCTTCAAAGCTGAGGATGAAGAATAAATACAGCCTTTCACACTGGCGAGCACTGCCTGCCCTCCAGCCACGACTGGTAGCAAAGTCAGACAGTATTTATAAAAGAAATCAATTAAAAAGTAAAACAGACAGTATCACTTAAGGCCTCTGTCCTTGCTAGTCTGCTCAACAGACTACACTTTCTCAAAAGAAGAACACCAACCACTTCTGTTACAGTAACCAGAGAGCAAAGTTAAACAGAAAAAAGGTCACATTTACAGCTGCCAAGAAGGCAAGGTTCCTGAGGCTCGGCCAAACACCACACACAGACGCTCCTCGCAGCACTCTCCGGGTGACCTGTGCTGTGTGCTCAGAGAGGGGCAGCTGGGCAGAGCGCGAGCCTGACACCACGCTCGGGCCCAGCATCTCCTTCAAACCTCGCAGCCCTTACGGAAAGGGGTTTGGAATTACAACCAATTATATAGTGCAAACTTGTATCTGTTCCCACAGATATAAAATGCACACACAGGAGTCCAGAACAAAAGCGCTACCGGCCCCAGTTGCGAGGAGAACCATCCATTAAGGAAATAAACTCCAGGGAGTAGAGTCTGATCTCAGCCACTCCTGAGTGAGCCTGGAGTAACTCCAGCTCTTCAGTGAGCTTTCAGTGAACTTATACAGGTGTAACTGATACCAGGGTCTGAATCGGTTTGGTGGTGAGGCACCAAATTAAAATGAAGCACTTATTAAATGACAGCCTTCCAGATTTAGAGTAACTAAAAAATATCAGTAACAGAGTTTGTTAATCCTGAGCAGGATGAAAGAAATACACACCAATGGATGGAACTCATATTTACACAGCATTTCTCCAGTATTCACTTCAGCAGGTCCATAAGGTTTTAAAGGAGGGCTTGGCTTAGCCTGGTTTCAGTAACTTTTTAAAAGGGTTCTTGCTGCCACCCCACGTAAACTGTTGAAAAAATGTACTGGCTGCCTAGAAAACACATTTCCCATATGTACTTGGTATATCCGTGCCCATGCTGCCACTCTGTACATACACAACCAAGATCCCAACACTGCACAAATGGGAACTGTATCAGTCTTTCTTACAGTATGTCCTTCACTGTGAGTTTGCTACACCCATGGTACTGACAAAAGACATACCCAGTGGTAGGGAATTATGCATATTCCTAATATTTCATGGTACATATGTCATGTTTGATGTGAAGAAAAAGCAGCTTTCTCAAGGTAGTGCAGCCTCTCAAGAGAAAGCCCTATCTTAGAAGCAGTTTTGTTGTTTTTTTACTTCTGTAGCTGAGATCAATGGTAAAAATCAAATGTATTTCAATGCTGAAAGAAATGCCATGGCAGTCAATTGACAGGAAACTACCAAACATATTTTCTTAATGGTTTGTTACCTTTAACGGGACACAAGCCAGCAGACAGAAGAACCTTATCAGGCTTCTCCCTCTCCCTCTTTTACAAAAGACCCAAAACTTTGTGAGGAATCTGAGTGTTGCCAAGAACCAACAGCAAGCACGACAGTAATGACTGGATCTGCAAAGACAGAGTAACGCGGCAGGATCAAGTCATGTGCAGCTGATGGAAAATGGGAATGTTCTATTAGTCTTGAATGGTAGATCATACTTATGGTATGAACTACTGAATGGTGTCCTGTTTTCCTCTTCAGGAAGCAAAAACCTACACCATATGTACTGCACAATAATCTAGACTTTTCCCCCATTAGGACTTGTTAGGGATAGATAAGTGCCTGTAAAGAATAGGCACTTATCCCAAGGATTGGCAAAAAAAAGGGAGCATTATTTGGTAGGTATGGCACCAAAACACAACCATTGTGCTTTCTCACATACATATGCTGTACAGATGGAGACTCAAAAGGACACAGAGTTTTAGGTTGTTGGCGGGCTGTGTTTTTTCTTTTTGCTCCGGCAAGACTTGCAAATGCAACAGATGATGCATGGAGATGCCACAAGCAGCAAGGGAGAGGTCACCAATGCTATAATACCTAGTCCAACGAGGATCCCCACAACCTGAAAGACAGGGGGGTGAAAAATATATATTTAGACAGCATGGAAAATAAAACACACATGTGCATGCATAAAAGACATAGCATAGGTCACAAAAAAGAAAAGATGAAAACATGAAAATAATCATCTTGGTCCTTCTCTGAAGGGTAAAACCTCTTTGCTTCATGCATGTATGAGAACTCTGCCCAGCTGGCTTGGAACACACCTGCGTTCTGTTCCACATCACTGAAGCGCGCGAGTGGCCCAGCTTGTTTCTGCAAGGGCCCCTGTCGTAATGTCGTAAGAAGATATCATTCTGAAAAACAAAAGGAGAAGCTGTAAGAGCAGGTTACAGAACTGCAGGGAGAGGTTCAAGACCAGAGTGGAAACACAACCTTCCTGGCACTGCTTCGAAATTGCCAGCTGCCAGCAGACAAGTTCACCTGTCTTCTAAATAATTACCTAGAGAAACTTCTCACAGTTTCAAAAATTGGTGTATGTTTGGCCCCTGAGCTATCATACAGCATCTTTCCTCCCCAACTTTTAAAAAGCATAAGCACATGAGTTTCACCTATTGCACAAGTACCTGGTCTATAATTTGGTGATGATAAAGGGGACTGAAAACAACAGGCATTTCTGAAAACTAGCAATGTGACAGATCATCCTCCTGAGGTATTCTACCTTCTGTTCTCCTGCTGTAACCACACTTCACAGAAATTTTCTTCTAAGACTTAACAGGCAAATATAAAAAAGTACAAAAATCCTGTTTCATTTCTCTTTTACCATTAACACTTACTAAATTACTCATTTTTTTCTTCAGAAGGTGACTCATGCCCTACATTACCCTCCCTTAACCACGGTGCTGTAACCTGATGCTGCTTCCCCTTTCATTTTTCAGCCCTACTCTCTGGTTTTGCAGGTATTACCTTCACCTATGCCTGGAGCTCCTGTAACCCCATACATTTAGAAAAACTACATTTGAGTCACACAACTACAGTTTCTTTCTCCCTCTGAACTGACAAAAACTCGAAAGGGCATGTCTGCACAGTCTGCAAGAATCTGTCACTCTTCTGGTTCAGCACAGTGTTAAGCAATCACTGTGTACTGCATGTACTCTGAGGCAAGCCCTAAGACTCATGTTGAAAAAGCACATTCACCCACACAGAAAGGGGACATAACACTAAGGGAAACCTGTTTAGCATGCTGAGTAAAGGAAGGATGAAGAATGAGGAAGTCTCATTGTTTGCTGGCTGCGGAGTACAACAAAGAAGACAAGAAAAGCCACACAGCACAAAATGTTTTATTTCAAGTGCTGGTAAAGTCCTTTTCACACTCCCACAGTTGTTACTGACGACTGTGCCAAAAGGGCAAGGGGCCATATATATAAGTGCATTACTCCCAGGACTCTCATTTCTGCTAGGATATTTGAAGTCCACATGAGTTGAGAGTGGTTTGCAACCTTTGAGAAGTAACTAGCAACTAGCACTTTACAATCCATGATCCAACATCTTTATCCTCAAGTCTAATAACCATTCTCTTCAGCAAACACAGAACTAGAGATGGACCAGTAAAGGAGACCACGCTCCTCGTTCCTAGCAGGCAGCCCTTAAGCACCATACCATGGAACAACCCCCTTCACCCAGTACCATACCATTTTTTGGACAGTCTGTCCTTTGCTGTTGAAACAGGGGGAAGACATTTATTTCCCTCACTCTCAACCAAACTGAAGAGGGAATCAGAGCAAGGTATTGCTGGAACAAACCTCCAGAAAGAAGTAAGTTAGTTCCATTTCCCTCAAAGAACAAACATGGGACCCACAGACACAGCTATAACCCCTTATGGAAGAAATAGAACCGATATTGATATAAATAAAAGCACTGGGAGAAAAAAAAAAAGAAGAGAAAGAAACTGAGTAAGAAGCTGAATGGAGCCAAGAAATCCGCTAGGACAACAATGAACTAACAACGAGCTTGCACAGGGCCTCAGACTAACCCTAACCCTGCTGCTCTTTATCTAGGTGTTTTTTCTGCAGTACTTACATCCAAGTTCTGTAGACAGTACCAGCAAAACGTGTGCTTGCAGTTCTTGCACATCATCTGAGCACAGCCCTCGTTTCGCTCAATATAGATCCGACAAACTGGGCACTGCTTAATTGGTGCCTCTGTCTCTGCTCCAATAAGGAATCTAGAAAAGTAAGGAAACATTGAAGTGAGATGTGAACATAACTGTTGGTATTCAGGTCCACTGCCTGATGTGTATTGTGCTTATTTTGCAGAGAATCTAATGTTGTTGTCCTAATGCACTCAGTGTGTGAAGCTTTTTATATTCAGTACAATACAATGACACATACTCACTACTAGATGTAAGACTATTAATATCACATAGAAGTGAAAATCCCTTGCCTTGTTCTTTTCTGCTACATAAAACCAACACTCACTACACTCACAATTAATCACCCGCAGCATTAAAACTTAGGACTTTGTTACAGAGATCTTGCACAATTCATTTAACAGGACTGGATTATGCAACTCATAGCACTGTCCTTGTCTGAATAAAATAGGCTTAAACTCCACCAAAGCCAGAGATCACAACTAAAGAAGAAAAATCATGGCAAGAGCTTTTTGGCAACTCCTATTTAAAGAAGTCTCTAGCAAGCAGAATGCTCTAGGTTTTAAGTCTTTCATTTCTTGAAAAAATTTGATAGAAAACCTAGAACACATGGCTTGACATAACCTGATTCTGAAAACAAAGATGGATAGCCAAAGACATGACAATTTAAACATGAAAGTGCTTTCTTTCTCTAGATTAATGACTCTTACAACCTGATCAGTAGGTTTTTTGCACTTAAGGAAAATGACCATAAATCAGGCTTCTCACACTAAGTGAAACTTACATTCTGTGTAGGAGTTAAGGTTTGTCTATGCAGAGATTCTATAAATATTAAGCAGGGATGATTTCTTAATCACAGTATAGGCAAAATTTGGATCCTGCAATATTGGTATATTGGATTTTTTGTATGGGCACAGGTCATAATTCTAGCATGAGAACAAAGCCTTAGGCAGATTTAAAGTCCTGGAGGGCTTCACCTTTCAGAAGTGTCAGTTGCAACCCAAGCTTGACAAATACACAAATAATAGTAAGTATTAAAAATAAAATTTATCATTTAAAGTAATATTTAGACTGGAATTGTATTTAGGAAACATCAGGAGAGATGGACAGCCTCAGCCAGAGCTGAAGCTGTGGACCTAGAAGGAAGTCGTTCCAGGAACCTGATGCGAGGCCCTGTGATGAAAAGGACTGAAAGACTGCATGGCCTCCATGGATTCCCATCTTACCCCTGCTCAGTTGGTACTGGAGTAGTTTGGTTTTCCTGGCACAGGTGCTGCGGGTGCCACGCCTCCTTGCAAGAGGAGCAGAAGGTCAGGTGGCAGGCGGGGCACTCCACTGGCACCGGTGCTCCCGACTCGCTCGGTGCGATGTGGCACACTGTTTGGCAGTCGGCTGTGGGGCACCATGTTCTCTGGGGGTCCAAGTGGACTTCTGAAATGCAACAGAGAAATAAAACTCTTTATACAGTCCCTTGCTTGTTCCAGTGGCATGTGTCTAGGTATACAACACCCAATTCTGCACGAGGGTGTGGGAGCCAAAGCGCTCTGCACCCATGCCGAAAGGCATTTGGGCCTTCTCTTCTTTAGGCAGGTCTGCATTTGTGCTCTGCTCAGCAGTTGCACTGAAAGCATTGCAACAATAACAATACACTATGCAGAACGTGTCCCTTGCCTTTTCATAGGGAGGTTCAAAATACGAACCTAACTGCTCCTTGCTGAGAAGCACGTGTCTTTTGTAACACGAGGTCACTCCACGTCTTTCACATGTGCAAGCCATGCAGTAACTTCCCTATAAACAGCAGAAAGACTGCAACTAAATTAATGTCAAGCCACTTTCCATGCCTTATCTACTCTCCTCTATCTATAAACTCCAGTTAATATTCACTGTATCATATCATTACTATTCGTCCAGTATCAGATTATTACAGAAGTCAACATTCAGGGTGAGGACACTGAGTTACGGTCATCATCACATGGCAGAGAATGATAAATGTTGATCCTCTCTCTCACTTCCCAATCTTTATTCAAGGAATTTGGACTTGCAACAAAAACCCAGCTGGGACACATTCACTGTTGCTCATTTGCTACTCAACTCCATGAGATGCAGCCGAACACTCACACCCTGCAGAGCCTCCCCAGAAAAGGGCTGTTGTGCCTGCAGCAGCTACCTGCCCCTCCTCCTTCCCTGGGAGCTCTCTGGTACCACCATTGAAAATAAATAGATGGGAGGGGATGTCTCAGAAGCCGGTGGAATCCTGACTGTCAGATGGCAAAAGCCATAACAAGCAGATAAAATAAGCTGTCCCACTTGAAACAAAAAGCTGCACAGGGCCTCATAAATACGTTCTCTGGCAAATTTTGCGGAAACCACACATGGATGTTCATCTTCTCTGCTGCCTGCAGGACACACAGGTACACGGTGCTCTGACTTCAGGTAATTTCTGAGTCTGTGTCAGAGCATTCCAACAGATGTGGAGAATTTCTATATCCATGCAAAGGTTGTCACCTATAATTTAAGCAGTGACAGCAAAACACCTGTACAATCTACCTTCAGCCACTTCATAAATCTAGTTGCATTCTTTCCTCTTGCACATGCTTTCTCTGCCTCTCAAAACAAACAAACATTTTGCTTTCTACTGAATGAAAGCAAAAACAAATTAGTTCTCAGCTTCATCTGGGGGGAGAAGAGACACATGGCCAAGCAAGCAACTTTTCATATTTTCATACTTTTAAAAAGTAGTGTCCTGACTGAGAAATCTTTAGTTTTCTAGGTTCCTTTGGTGTCTCTTAAAAGAAACTCTGAACTGGGTAAGGCCATGGCCTAGTACTTGCTATTGCATTTAATCCTTCACACAATAGGTTCTGTATGTTTTCTGTTGAAAACACGGCTTTGGAAACCTAAATTCCCCTATCCTGGTTTTGGGAGAAAGACAGGATGTCTGGTTTTGACATCATTGGGAGGAGGAGAGTTGGATTGTAAACCTGTTTTTTAACAATTTGTTACAGCAAGATGTAATGCATGAGATGAAACTCCCTCCTCTCCCACTTCCTCCATTTTACAAAGAACCTACAGATGGTGTTTTGCAATCCATGCTGTCTCATACTGTTTGGTTTACCATGGAGTACAAGCAAAACCAGAAAAAACTAAAAAGGCACAGCCAAAAAAGGGAAAAAGGCTATCGTCCTGCTCTGGCAAGTTGCTCCATCTCTTCGTTGGGGCCATTTCTCTCCCAAGCCTTTCCCCTGCTTCCCTGCAGCCAGCTGAGCCACAATTCCCTCCACTCTCAGGGAAAAAGCTTTTCCAAACAGTGCCAGTTTCGGGCAGGGATCTGGGCAGTTTTCATAAAACATGTGAGCAAGCAGGTGAGATGTGGGTGGCAGACAGGGGAAATGCAGCATCCTGAAGAAAATAATTTCCAGCTCAGGAGAGGTACTCACTGAAAGGATGAGTTCATGATTCTAATTCGCAGAATATTAGCAACACCTCCTTCTAAAATGGACTACTTTTGAGTCAGGCATAAAATGGAGATTCTTTTCATCTACCACTCGGCCTATTGAGCAATTGCCACAGAAACAAACATAATGTATGTGTCCTACCTACTTACCATTTCTCTGTTTCCTTACTTCTGTTGACTACTTCAACCCTATCCTAAACAGACATAGAGCAATTCCTGTTTCTTCTACTAAAATATGCTTCACAGAAGCTCTGTGGCTTGGCCCTGACTGGATGCAGAGAAGTTACAGATATGCAAGAAAGCTTGGTTTTATTTGCATTCTAAGAACACAAAACCCACAAGAGAATAGCATATTGTCAGTGCATTCCTTATTAGATTCAGTGATTGCCTATAGATACACAATCCTATGCTAATTACTTCTCACTACTTTTTCACACAATATTATTGGTCCATTAAAAAAAGAAAACAATGAAATTCAGAAGAAATATATTCTATTAACATAGCTAACACACAGATGAGGTAGCACAGATGGGATATGGTGGAAATAGCTTTTGAATGTGTAAGTCCTTATTGGGGTTTTCAAAATTTTCCTCAAAATTCATCTCACAACAGAAAATGCCTGGAAGGGCTCTACCAATCACTTGAAAATCAGTAAGGACTCTCTGGGTAGATTCTGGGTCAGAATCCAACCCCAGCAGATGCCATCAGCAAGGTTTATGGCTAGTTTCAGAAAAAGACTCTCAGACCAGGGCGGGCAGGCTTTGCAGGTAAGGCTCAGGTCTGAGAACAGAGCTCCAGGCCAGCAGAAGCTAATAAGCCAAGTCCCACTGATGAGTGCAGAAAGGTCAGCCCTACAGACAGCACTAAATCCAGGATAGGCAAAAGATCTTGGCTAGGGTTGGGTGTCCGGGTCAGAGCTTTAGCTAGCAGGAATTGCTGTTCCCAGACATCAGTAAGCTGGATTTATTGCTGGGGCTGAAAGGCAAGGCAAAAGGGCTATGTCTAAGTCTGCTGCCTGGACATCAGTTTTACTCATCATAAAGGAGCAAGGACAGATCTTAGAATTATAATGAAGAGAGATAGCAGAGGTGGAAGAGGACTTGTCAGACTTACGCAAGAAAGAAAAGGAAAGGAGGATTTTAAAAAGAGAAAAGTTTCAGGCTTCTCTGTGTGGGAGGCAGTAAAAAAAAAGACGTAACAGTGAGTTGGACAAAAGATCATGAGTTCAGCTTTGGCTAGTTACAGAGGAGGAGAAATCTGGAAGCCAATAGTTTCAGAATCTTCAGTTAAAAAAGGTTTTACATAAAACAGATTAATGTACTGCAAGAAAGTCTCTCTTTCTTCACCCTTTAATATGGTGATTTAACAAGCTCTGATTTTCATTGTCTAGGACTGTAGACAAGTCACTGATTAGTTCATGAACTGGAGAGACTTAAGGAATTAAGAATAAACAAGAAGGTGGTAAAACAAGAGAAAGAATTAAAAAATGAAAGCAAGGTTTGGGATTTTTTTCCGTTTTTTTCTCTTGACACGAGTGCCTGAAAATCACAGCTACAATCTGCACTTGCCCATAAACTTTGGGGTATATTTGAGTATTTGGCAGTTTTTGTACTTTGTGGGCATTCACAAGGACTCATGTTAGATGAGATTCTGTAGAAACCTGTATATTCTTCTACCTGACCAAATTTTCAAGTGCATTTCTTTGCCTAACTTTTACAAACCTCTGCATTGTCTTACGCATTCCCAGTCCACTGCGTCTAAGCAGGCATGCAGAGGAAGAACACAAATACAATCTCTCAAGGAGAGTTTGAAAACAGGCAGAGTCAGGGCAGTGTCTCAGACACACCACTCTGCGCGGCACCACGCACTGAGTCCTTTGAAAAACACCGCACCTTCCAGCTGAGACTTTCAAGCTGCTGACAGTCTTTAAAACCAGGAATGGGATCTCATCCTTCTGACTAGCAAGCTTCTTCTTCAGCCTTGGCAAGGAACCATCTCCTGATGCAGAAGGGTGACCTCTGGGCATAGGAAAGCTTGGCCTCAGTGAGACCTTCACTTTCAAACTTGTTTACAAAATAGGCAGTACTCAGGAATGAGAGGGAAACTCTACTAGGTGAACACACATGAGATTTTTATGTAAGCAAAGCTATTTTGCAGAGATGCTTGCAAAAATCTGCATTGGACTTCAGAATATGTGCTCCCCAGAAGCTCTGAAGATCCCTATGGATGTGTAAAAGGACTGTGTGCCCTGGCCTGCACCAGCCTCTAGCACCTTGACAAGTTCTACCAGTAGAACCACCTCAAGGATCCAAGATGAACTTCTATCAGAAGAACAATGGAGCCCCAGGCACACAATCGGAGAGTGTTGCCCACAAGCTTGAGTAAAAATCTGATAATTCAGTAAGATGCTGCTCTTTCGATTCTTCAATACTGAAAGAATTTCAAATTTGTCTGTGGAGCACAGTCAGACCTAGTGACTGCTCTTAAACTATTTCAAAGCAAAGACATCTTCTCTGTCTCTTCCTTAACTCACTCAACAGGTGCTGTCTTTGCAGTATATAACAGTGCTGCCTCCACTGACAAAAGAAAAGGTAATAGGAACAAAAAGGATCGCACCTCGTTCAAATTTCAACCTCTTGTATAACTGAAACTGGTCAACAGGAACCAAGCAGGCAATCTGAAATGAGAAACAAATACACAAAATAAGCATTAGACACACAAACTTTACAAAGTGAATAAGCACTGTGTTCCACACACCTGCTTTCCTGAGCTGGCTCTCAATTCACCTTTTTATTCCTGCTTGCTGTCAGCACCACATTCCTCCATACCCTGACTTCTTCTCCAAAACTTAAAAGTAGTTCTTGACCTCCTTTATTTCAGCCACACAGCCCAGTAGTTCAGCCCATGTCCTTCTTACCATGCACAGGAAAACCTTCTCTGTGGATTCCATATTTACTTCAGGCTTCTCAGTTTTATTTCATGTCGGTTTATCGTAACAAAGGGTGACATGTTGCCAGCCCTGGAGACCGCACCATGCTGTTCATGCACAAGAATACAGCTCAAATGAATGGTTCTTCATTCGTGTCTCCCAGTGTTAATGGCAGGGGTCACTTAGATCTCAGGAACTGGAAGCCAGTCTGGTTTCCATTTTCTATTCATTTCACAGGGTTTGGGCCAAGACAGCTGATGCCATCGCTGTTGGAATTTGCCTTAGACTCGGAGCAGCCTTTTGGGAACCCGACTGAAGTTAACAAATTTAGTCGGCATAGACAAACAGGCTTTGCTGATACATTTTACACATTACCATAATTAAACTAGCAGCCTAAAAGGCTAAATGCTCTAATCTCCAATTAACAGTCTACGTAAGAAGACCAAGTGCCCTATTTAAAACTAATAAGTAAACCTGCACACAGGGTACAGAGGGGTTCAAAAGAAACTTCACAGACATTTCAGGAGTCACATGTTTGTCAGACGCACAATGTGGGATCATTCTCTTTATCTGATCCGTTTGTAATATTGTACCAACACTGGAAATATTTTTCTCTTTTACTGAAAATAAACCTAGACTTAACATAAGAGCTGGGACCTGATCATTTGAAGCACTGTGAGACAGTGTAGAACTGACAGCTTCAAAGTGACAGGCTTTCAAATCTCACATCCAGTATCCAACCATAGTCCTTCAGATTACTGTAAAGGGCAAAATTTGCCCTCAGTGAAGTGGACACTGGCCCTTGCTGTCCTCCTGGGTTGCGGGGTATAGAAATCATGAGAAAAAATATAATGACAAAAATCCAATATATAATCAATATCATGATGTGAATACTTTTTCTTTCACAGATTGAAAAAAGAAAATAAATTTGAATTATAAAATATGAAATTGCTTTATTAATATCTCAAATCAAGTGGAATTGATTGCACACAACTGCATTTTGTAGCAGATGCTTGGATCATTTATTTAACCTAAGCCAGTGTAGTACAAAAATGAATCCAAATTATGTCAAGATTTAATAATTTAAAGATTCATATGACTGTAATTAATTAATATTTAAGATTAATATGACTGTAAGAGAGACTTTTCTGGAAAACTCTTCACCTGTTCATCAGAAGTCAGCTGAAACATTCTTGGAAAACAAAAAATAACTAAATCAAATGGCTAAAAAGAGTGAGGCTTAGCAGTTTCAGAAAAGACACATCATTTCAGTATTGCCCACTCCTCCCCAGGGCAGCTTCGCATATAAATAGTTCGGAAAATGAAAAGAGTCATCTGCATTTCTCTAGCTGGGTGACCATTGGCAACCACTTTAAATTTTCCTTCATTACAACTAAATTAAAACAGTGAGTCTCAACGCTGTAAGAGCCACTTGAGTGAATTGTTTAGTTGGCCGGGGTCCTTCTGTACTTGCTTTTACTTTTAACAAACAGTTTTTTCAAGAGCAGTTCTATTGAGCCCAGAATTTCCCATGTATAAAAAATCAGCCTTTTTGATTACAGTGGGAGCGGAGTTATGCATCTTAACACAGATTTCAACAGGAAGCAGAAGCAGCGCTGAAAGCTTCCCATTCTCCTGGGGAAAACTTGAGCTTATGATGCCAGCTTTCCCCACTGGTTTCACTCAGCTCCACTCTTTTTCCTACATATCCTCTTCAGAGCTCAGCTTCCCCCTCCCTGCTTCCAGCTCTGGGTGTTGAACACACGCAGCCCATCACCTGTGTCTGACTCCCACAGGCTTGGAAAGACCAGGTCCTGATGGCACCCACACACAGGTCAGCTTGAGAGTGCTGAGCCAAAGCCTCTCACAGATTTAGGATCTTTAGGCATGACGAAAACAATGCACAAATTGCTGCTGCCTGAATTCAGTGCTATGTGAAAGCTGTATGTGCAAACTTAATTTAAAAAAAAGAAACGTGACTATCAGGTCCCCATAAAAACCAGCAAATCCTTTCCTCAGTGAACTTTTAATCTCATTTACACCTAATTGAGAAGAACAGTCATAAGCACAGTAAGGGGATTAGGTGTTTATCTCCTCCTGCTTGGCATCAGTCTAAATGTTCATTTCCAGACAACTTCTCGAGCCCCACCTGGGTCTCTGTCCATCCCAAACACCTCCTCTCCTGCACAACCACTCATGTCTCTGGGCTGGTTAGGGCACGGAAATTTGGGGAGGCAGCAAACCAGCAACCCAGCAGATGGCAAAGAGCCAAAGAGAAACACCATGAGCAGATCAGAAAGCAGGCTTTTCTTATTCTAGGCTATGAAATTATTCAGTGTAGGAAGAAATGCTAGAGGACAGGTTTGGGAATTTTTTTTTTTTAATATTGGGGGTTTTAATTAAAAAAAAACCATACAGGCAAGAACTCTCATGGACAAAAGCAAAATTTTGAAGGCTTACTACCACAAAGGGCTCCAGCTGGATGCCTGTCAAGCATCCAAAAAGATCATGTCATCAAATGTGTCACAATAACCAGGATCCCTGCTACTACATGAGACAAAAGAGCAAAGAAAGGAAATTGAAAGGGTTCAAAATAATTTAGTTCAGTGTACACAGGGGCAAACTTTTCCATGCAGTGCAGTAACCAGGACCCAAGGAAGAACAACTCCCCTGTTTTTAAACACTGGCTACCACAGTGGAAAGGGAAAATCACTACTCCACCTATTCTCAGGCTTTCAAGGGAGATGCAAGGAGGCAGTCAAGCAAATTGAATAGATCTTACTTCCTTTCACACCCATATGAATCAAACCTTGATAATGCCAAGGGAGGGAAGTTCAGCAGGACAAGAGCTTCTAGCAGACAGGCAGCAAGGGCAGATCCTGCACTGGCAGCAACAACAGCAGTTTGGAAAAGGTGGCATTGCCCACCTCTGCCAAAGCCTCGCTCACAGAGCACTGCCTTGTTTTGCAATGAGCATAAAACGGTTTCAACAGGGGCTGTGGTTTGTTTTTGAAAGGGGTATGGAGCTCAGTCTCTTTATTGTTAGAAATTACACCCACAACTTTCTTCATCAAGCTACCATGCTCACTAGAGTCATAATTAAATACTAAATTATTCATGCTCTCCATTAAAGACCTCTTCCCTTATTTAGTGACAAATAAAAACAAAATCAAAGCTCTCTCACTTGCTCCCCTATGTTTTATTTTAAAACAAGTAAATAAGAAGAACAAAAATTTTTATTCTGACCCTGAAAAAGATAGGTCAGCCTGCAACGTTTTCTCAAGTTCCGTCTCATTTTACCATTTCAATCTCCTCCAGCAAAACGTAAACCGATTTTGAAATTAAAAATAAAACTGATATTTTAAACTGAGTCCCAGTAGGATTTTGTGTTTGGCTATGTATGGAATATAACGCAATTAAGAATTCTAAGATCTGGGTTACTGTCCTATTTCAGCATCGCTTTACAAAGTGCTGACAACCCTCTGTCAGGTTAGCACTGGTGTAGATCATGGATTTACACAGACAGGGGTACAACGAGCAGAATCTGCATGGCATGCAAAGGGGTAATTCCTTACAAACTTAAGAGCCCAAACCAGTACCTCCTCGAGTGACTCCTGCACAGTTTTAATCCAAATCAGATTACGTATACATGGATCACTGCAACAATGTTATAAACCTTAGAACAATGCAGGAATCACAAACAGTAAAGCACAATGCCCTAGATGTCATCCAAGTGAGTACTGCATTAAAAATCCTTGTATACAGTGGAGATTTGCCCTGATTCATAGCTTACACTGGTGACTGGATTTGCACCAAGCAAAACCATTTCAAACCATGATAAATTACCTCTTATTTAGATTAGGGATATTAACTGGTCCAATTAAATCAATGGCGCAAGCTCCCAAGAGAGACAGGAATATTCTAGACAGAAGTCTGCATGTTTAAAGAGAACCACATTAATATAAGATGTTCCTTCTACCTTCTGCTTCCAGGAAGAAATCCAAATAATCTTTGTTTATCGTACCATTAGAGCTTGAAAGGGCAAACATTTTGTTTAACAAGACTGCTTTTAAACTTCCCTTGTTTTGTGTAACCAGCTATTTGAAAGAGAGTCTGTAGCCAAAACCATTGCCTTACCAACACCACCCCTCATTTATTTCTGCTAAAAGACAGCTATATTACAAGCATCTGCTATCTAGATTTAACAGGTCAAGATATGACCTTGGATTGCACTTGATTTCAAGCACTTCAGCGGAACAGTTCCTTCTGTTTGAATGCATTATTTGTCAATACCAAAAAACTGCTGGGAAATATACCAGTTTCAACCACATTTTGTTGAAGGAAAAAGAAACCCAAGCCATAGAGGTTTCAGAAAACATATTTTCAAAGTACAATTTTCTAGTTCAAATAACTTTTCACTTTATGCATTTTAAGAACAAAAAACCTGGAACTTTTTTTTTCTGAGGTCCAGAGGGACTCAGAAAGTAAAGCCTTAATTCCCAACATCTCCTACGAATAAGCAGTTTACTCCCCAAGTACTGATGAAATATTCAACTGTTTTAGAGAAACACATTCCTGCTATTCACACTTGCTCATTTCTTCATGAGACATACAAGAAGAAATTCTATTCTGTGTTTAAATTGTTAACCAGAGTTTTTGCCTCCCTCCATCCCCCAAAAGCAACAGAAGAAGCACATGAATCAGAAGCAAGGCAAGAGCTTTGAAAAGGCTCTAGTTATTTAGTACCAAACTAGACAAACGCTTCAGCATTTTACTGGGAAGACAAACAGGACTTAATTCTGCTTTGTCTTAATGCAGAAAAACAGGAAAAGCACTGGAAAGCACTGAAGAAATGCTGCATACCTTGAATAAGGACCTTGAGAGGGAGAAGAAGAGGAACTTTCATAGCTATACTGTGTTGATAGCTATACTGTGTTATAAATGCTTATAAGCTTTATTATTAATTGTTCAGTTTCCTTATTGAAGAAAGCTCAATCCAAAATGCACTGAAGTCAATGAAAAGGCTTTCCTTCACTTCAAATTATGCCTAAATTCACCTTTATCTCCCTTGTGCAGGCTATGGCAAAAGGCATTTAAAAAAGCAAACAAAACAACTGTTCCAGCTAACATAATGAGATGCATTTAGCCCAAAGTATAGGAACCAATTTAGCACCATGCCCATGACAAAGACAGACTGAACTGCTATTTTTTCTCCAAACTCTAACAGTACCTGATGAACAGCAGTTACAGAATGGTCTGAAATGAACATGACATGAAAAATACACCTTTTCAAAACACTGAGGAGAGGAGAAAAAAAAGGGACCTTTTATTTTTGTTTTTCCCCACAGTACAGGCAACATGTCATTCCTCATAGCACTGTCCTGGTGAGGAACCTTGTCCTGCCAGAAGCCAGAGACGAAAGCTGCAGACCCTCCAGAGGTGAGAAGCCTCATACTTTTACACGAGGAGTTTGAGAGTGTGTAAGGAATAAACTGTAACTCCAAATTGTACTTCCACGCCAAACAATGGCCATAGTTAAGCACATTCTAGTTAAGCACATTCTCTATCATCTGATAAGGTTCTGGATTTTTAAGAAATAGCTTTAAAAGACCACATTTTCACAAAGAAAAGCCTTTATTTATAGAGGGAAAAGAAAGGAATAGAGAATGTTCATACATAAATCTGTAGTTTACATACTATTCTTTCAGATTGTTAATGGAGTCAATCTATTCTTTCGGTCATTCCTGTTTTTTTCTGGGTGGTTTTCTTCCTTAAAGAAATAGGTATTTGGTAAAATACATAAGCTGTAATTTTAACCAGGTTGGGGATTTGTTTGCTGTTCAAGCAGAAGGCTTGTGTGTCAAGCACATCGCCAAAAGGGAGTGTCAGAACATTCAGTTATCCACGGGACACTAATGCACATTTGGGCTGTTTAGTCATTCTGCTGTCAGCCCAAAAAACACCCAAGGATTAGGCCAGTGGTCCAGTAATACAGGTCCCTGGAGTGTCCTTTACCAAGGGGAAATATATCTCTCTTAATTCCTATAGCATTAGAACCCTGGTTGAACAGAGCAGAATTCTTCCTCTCATTTGTTAATTTTCATTTAAAAATACATTTTCAGTAAAGGCTAGATGTCTCCAGTCTGGTGCAATGGGTGGAAGGACATTGCTACACCCTCTCTGTATCTTTGCAGAAAGAGGAGGAAGGGAAACAGCTGGCTACTTTTCACAATAGCTGGATTCAGCCAAAAAAAAAAGCTCCACCATATGCCTGCACACCATAACAAGCATAGATGCAAGTCCCATGCCCTGATTCAACTAAGCACAACATTTCAAATGAGTGCTGGAGAGCAGATCCTGATCTTTTTCTGGAGAAAAAGGCATTTTTCAATACAAGGTATCAGTAATCACACTGTCACCAATGGCATTTGAATAGGATTATATAGTTCTGCCATAGTTATGGCATCTGTATGCACAGGGCACAAGGGAATCCAGAAGACAAACTTCTCTTCTTCAGTTCAGGGATGGAGATCTAATTCTCCTTGATTTTAGTCCTGCAAACAAATGCTGAGAGAATGCGTAAAACCAATCAAAATCCCTTAGCCATCTTATTTTTCCTGGGTTTTTTTTTGTCCTATTTGTATTCTCAGGCCCAGCAGGGACATTCCTGCCTCACAAAGCAGGTAAGCAAGCATCCCTTGGGTGTATCCCAAGAGACACCCTCCATATCTCTTAAGACCTACTTCTACCTGGTGCTGTGCAGACACCTTTCTTCCCATGTAATTATACAGCCCAGTGTGATTAGATTGGACTGCAAATTGCTTGTTGCAGCCCAAGATCAATATACACAAGGAAATTCTGGCATTGCACACCATCAGTCTGAGTTCTTGCTCTTCAGAAAGATCAAGGATTTCAGTGCTTGCAGTCAAATCTAAATCCATTAGACTGACAGTCTAATGGAGGCTCAGCAATTCTGGGATACAGGGTATTCTGCTTAAGTCACCTGCATGGGTAATTCAGAGGTTGTCCAGATGCCAAGCAAACCTTTCCCCAAGGCACAGAGGGAGGGGAAAAGGAGTGAAACCCTTGAAAAACATCTGTTTGTTTCTATCTCCTCTTGTCAGTCAGGCCTCTTGCCAAAAGCTCATTAAAGGTAATTAAAGGGAGGAAAAGGTGTATGATTATATTTACTATGCAGATAAAGAAATTCAGGGGATACATGCAAAAAAAAAAAAAAAGAGAGAGAGAGAAAGAGAGAAGTGTAAGAAGTACAGATACCTCTGCTTCTTGTAGGGTCCCATGGTTCAAGCATACCATGTCTGGACATGTGATAGGAGAACCACAACCTTCTTGGATTGCCAGCTCCATGTACTGTTTTAGACACTAGAAAGAAGTAAAGAAAAGGAAAAAAAAAAGTTATAGCCCACATGTTGGTAACAACCAGATGTCAGAGATGCTGCACAGTTCCCACCTTCAGCGCCTTAATTGGCTGTCCTGAAGCTCCAGCACACAGCAAACATCAATTATTATAAGCGTGAATGCTACAAGTCATTACATTGGAAAGAATGCAACAAAGAACAATTAATTATGCATGACTTCATCTGCCGAGCACTGCATTTACCTAAGTCAGCAAGTTAGACCTTTCAGCCCTAACAAGCCCGATGCTCTGCTAAACTGGGATTGGAGGATTTGGCAGGGGGGAGTATCTTTTATCCTAATTAAACAGGCTTTGTTCCTTTGTTTTTCCTCCCATGTTCTTAATTCAGACTCTCAGCCAGCATTCTCCATTGTAGGAGAACTCATTTACAAGAAAGAGACTACTGTTCTCAGCTGCACAAAAGGGGAAGGGGGTTTACAACCTGGTTGGGAGGTTTAATCTGCCCTAGAAGATGTGCAGCTACCAGTTCTTCCTCTCCCTCAACCCCCCACATAGATAAAATAATTTCCATGGTTTATCATGATTTATCATCAGCCTCTACTCCACCCAAAGTCCACTTCCAGCATGGAGGCCACCTTATGAATGTTTCCAAATTGTTCCATTACACAAAAACAGCAGGCTTCCCCTCCATGCTCAAAAAGCCCTCTACTACTCTCTCCACACTTTATTTGGCATGCCAGTTTCAAATACATTCCGCTTGTCTTTATAGCACATATCATAGAGTCTTCAGTAAAATCATGGCACAAAACTCATGCAATGGACCAAAGAACAGTGCTCGAATTGTTCCTCCAAATTGCACAGGTAAGTAAGGTCACTTCTAAACAAAATGAATCAACAAAGTCTCCTCAAAATAATGGCAAAGCATACAATAATTTGCAAATCACCATTAACAAAACAACAAAGCGTGGACTTCTGACAGGTTTTGGTATCAGCTTGCATAGTTTACTGTAAATGAAAATAAACATATGTTATGAAAGGTAGGATTAATGTAGTTTTTTCCCTACAGTTTTATATTTCATGCCCACATGACAAATCTCCTCCCCAGTACTGCTGACTTCTTCCTTTATTACCCCATCAGTTTTCAAGAAATGGATCAAAGAGAAATATGGTTTTGAGACCTCTGTCTCTCCGCCAACTTTTGGAAGAGGCACTGAGTTCAAAAGCTAATAGGTAGGTGATGGGGAAATCACAGTCCTTCAGAGTATGGCACCTTTAGACTACTCAAAATAATTTTTTTATTATTTATAGGCATTTAACATTCAAGTCTGTGTTAGTCTAGACTATTCTGAGAAGGCCTTGCATATAGTGCTCTGATTAAAGAAATTTCCTCATTTGTATTTTTTATTGGAAAACTGATTCCCTCTTAACTGTCAGGATAATTAGGACTTTTACAAATGGAAATGAGATTTCCTTATTATTCTGTCTGTCTCTCTACTGAAATGTCCACATCCACCTTTTACTTAATTCTGATGAGCTATAGAGAGATATTAGTTCAAGTAGAATCAGCTTAACTTAGTGGCATTTTAAATTAACTTACTTTTGATTTGTAAATATTGGAAGTGTGTTCTCTTAGAAGAAGGCTGGGATATAACCTAACTGGTAAGCTTTAAATATGTAGCTCATTAAGCACTAATGCGTTCAGATCCAGCACGCACCCCTATAAGAAAGCAGCAGAGCAGGTTGTAAGGAACTGATGGTGCAAGAAGTATGTGGGAAGTGAGGGAAATACTCACAGGTGAAGAGCAAAAAAGAAATCATGTCAATAACTGAAGGCAGTATTAGCTCCCTAGGGATTATCAGCCCAGCTTTAACCAGGAGCTATTCTTTTATTATTCCGACAGCAGTCTCAGTGCCCTGTCCCATCTTCTCGCCCACTTCTTCCAAAGGCATCTAGGCACAGTGCTTTTACAAAGCCAGTTCACCCCAGATGAAATCACCCCTCAGCACTGCAGCTCCCTCACAGGGCAGTGAGCAGTAAACAGAAGCAGGTATGGAACCACAGCAGTGCCTGCGAGCGGAATCCTCCACCGGAGCTGCCAGGGCCCTGCCCGCATCTGCCACCATGGTCTGGACAGTGGCAGCAGGCGACATAGGGAAAGCCCAAAAAAAGCGTGCCCAGAGCCCAGAGTGGCTCCCAGTGCCATTACTGGTGCAGATGAAGGCTGTGGGTGACCCTGTCCTGCAGCTCCATGTTCATTTAGCACTGAGCATTGGCCACATAGCACAGGAGAAAGAGGGCAGCAAGTGCTCGCTCCCTGCACAGATTTCCTCCCTGGTTTGTACCTGTACCCAGCCTCCTCCACAAATAATGTAAACAGAAAATTCTGCCCTCAGAGTCCCTTCCCCAAGGCCTGTGCATGCTGCAGTGTGTTGAGTGCACTTCTTGGATATGTGGGCAGAGCCTCCTTACATCTCACTCCATCTCCTCATGGGAGACCTGATTACTTTCTGGATCAAGTCTCAGGGCAGCACTTGGTGAAGGGCAAATGTTTCCCTCCCACCAAAGCATTTAGGTTGCCTTAATTCCTCAGCAAGCATGAGAGAGTAACATTTTACTTTTGCTAAGATCCTGGGTTCTGTCTCCTCTGTGGTACTGCCTGATATTTAGTAATTTGTTTTGACAGCATGGTACAGTGGATTTGTATTCTGGGGGCAGCTCAGGTCAGGTGGTTACAGAGGGAGGACAAAGCCTGAGAAGTTACTGCAGGCCCAGCAGCGGCCCAGAGGCTTGTTCTTAATTTAGACTCTCAGGACAGAAGCTCGGAGCACTGACAATTACGCTTCCGTACAAGGATGGGCATGAGGCTCTTAAGGAGCTTCGACCCATGGTATAGATTTTGCAATCAGTTTCAAGATGCACTAAGGCATTAGGGGTACCAAGCCAGGAGAACAGAGGTTTCTGAGGATTGCTAATGGACCTGGATTCTTCTTCTCTTCCAACCCACTGCTTGGTTGTAGGTGAGCAGAGGTGGGCAGCCAAAGCCTTCTGTGATTCTTTTAGAGGTTGCTGTGTTTACAGAGGGTGACTTGGACAGATTTTATAATTGAGCTGTGCAGTACCACAGATCTTCAAGTACTTCCCAGAAAATCTCCCTGTTAAATCATTTTTATAGGTATGAAATCTTTTGTCTTGACTTTCTGTGTTTGGAGGTGCTTTGGGTGCAATACAAGAAGGACTTGAAGGTGCCGGGAAACTTGAAGGAAGCATTTAATATTTACTGCTGAAGGATTAAGCTTTTTTACCAAAGTACATACATGAATGAAGATGTGAATTTCTTGTTCCCTCTTAGCACCAAAGAAGAAACATTGGAAAATCACTAAAATTGTAAAATATGCCTTCAACTTTAGCAGCTAAACTGTTTTTAGAGGGGTTTTACCATTATTTACAGCTCAGCCACTAATTTAGCTGCTTACTTGAGGAGTGGCAGCTAAGAGTATCTGAAAAGATGCAAGCCAAAAACATGATGAAAAGATGTTTCAGTGTCTATATAATGAATCACAACTGACCTTCTCAGCAGTGTGTCCTCCCACACTTTAGAGAATACATTATTACAGACATAAAATGGCAAGATTTTTTGTGCATTTCATCTACAAAAAAACCAGCAGTATCTCAGGAAAACTGCACACACTACATATGCTATTTAATTGCTCTTCAAAGGGAAGGAAAAATCAAGATACTCTGCCTTCTGTGATACAAAGTGTTGCCTGAAAGAGTCTTAATCTTGACATCCAAGAAATCAGGAGGTCTCAACACCCTGGGCTACACTCTCCCACCAATTTCCTGCAGTGTGGTGACTTTTGAGCATGGAGAGCAGTCAGTGGCTGGAGGATCTGTGGCTTACAGTGACATTAATGCCATCCTCTTACCTTCCACAGCCAGAGCCAGCAAAGTTTCCATTAATGTGTCACATAGCCAAAGCAGATGGTTGAGACAACAAACTAAAAATCTACCGAGGTCTTGCTGAACAGGTTAGAATCCTGCTGACTACAGATCACACACTGGAGGTTTGATTCCATCGTGTTCACCCCTCAAATAAAAGGCAGACACCAACACAAGTAGCATTTATTTCCACACCTGCAAGTGTGCTCTAATCAGTTACATACAGTTTACTCAGATTTTCCCCACTGAGCTACTGTATCATGTACATATCTGTGTTCTGGGAAACATAATAAAATCCTGAGGCATTCAAGCAAGAGGGATCAAATCAAATGCAATCATGTAATTCCACTAGTAAAACTCAGTACACCTAACAGAATGTTTTGATGCTGATCTAGCTTTGCAAAGCACGTTTTGCTCCTGCTGGACTACTGTCAATTTCAGTCGAAAGAGGACTACAAGTATTTTTTTCTCTGCCTGAGATTCATAATGAATAATGACTTTTTCTTCCAATAATTTGCTGTCTAAGCATTTTGGGGCAAGATTTTTTTCCTCTTATGCTGGTTTTGTCTTTCAGGCCATCACCTTCCCCTATTTAATAAAATAAGATCAAGATCCAGTTACCTACTTCACAAAATGCTACTCATGAGTATCCAGTAAGTTAAGGCCTATAAAGTACCTGGATCAAATTATCATGCAACATATATGCATTTCTTTTTTTTTTTTATCTTGCAAGACTTGTACGAAAGGCTATGATTTAGGCAAATAATTACTAATGCCCCAAGTACACATTCACCTCCTGGAGCTAAGGGTTTGTTGAAAAGGTATATTGAAACATGATGGAAGCATCTTTAAAAATACACTGAAAAGCCTAACCTAGGAAAGCACAAACTAGTAATATAAAAGATTCCTTCTCCAGTAATAAACAGAAGTGCTTTCTATGGCCAGCTTCAAGCCCTAGAAAGAAAATTCTGTTCAGGCTATTCATGGATTTTTCATTTCAACACTTCTGCATGCTGCTCTAACTTCAACTTTTTTTTCCCCAAAGTATATCGTACAGAGGGGATTTTTAATGTACTGACCAAGAAAAAGATGTCTCTTTGGAAATGTATGTACTCTGCAAAGATATCGTAACAGTTCTGCATTTTGACATAAAAAATGAGTTCAAAGTATAACTTCAGTGTTATGTCGCTAGATAATGATGTGACAAAGGCACTGTATACTTTTCACTGTGAAATCTGAAGCTTCTATTCAAATCCCCTTTCAGATAATTTATGTATCAAAGACAAAAGATGGATCTCAATCATTCCTACATACTGCTTTTCAAGTACTCGGACATGTTCCATTATCTAGCTCCTGTCCCACCTGCTTGCAGTTCTTCAGCTCCCAAAATGCAGTCTCATTAGTTTGGATGCAAAAGCATAAAGGAAACCCCATATGTGATATGACAAAACTGAACAGGTACCTTTATTAAGAAACGTGGAGGGATGGCTAGGAAGAAAGAAAGAAATGGAAAACACTGGCTTATTTTCCTGTCAAATGCCACAGATATTGCTGGCAGTCACTCTGTAGCAGTTGGTACAGGATAAGTAAGGGTATTTGTCTTTAATTCAATTATGGAAAGGTAAAGAACAGATCTACAGTATTTCCCAGACAGTACTAAGCCATGATCTACATTAAATGTGAAAATGCACAAAAAGATTGAAGGCATCTTGCCAAAACAAGAAGGTCTTTCCTCCTAACATATAACTTGAAAACAATTTCCATTTCAAAAAAAAAAAAGAAAAAAAGAAAAACTCAGGTCTCCCTCTTAAAATCTACAGGAACGATTTAAAATGTTAAATTGCACTTCCAGATTTGTCCTCAAAACTGTATTTTTTGGGGGGTTGGGTTTTGTTTAGCCATAGCTTTTTTACAAACTCCAGGTTTGGGGGAGGGATGTGGAAATACTGTATATGGAGAGAATACTTAACTTTCCAGTTGACATTCCAGAGTGTCTCATGATTCAGAACAGATGAACAGATAGGCATTTAGTTTTTATTTTAGTTCTGGGCCATGGTTATGTACTTTTTATTCAGTAAAACATAACATTCATTTATTTCTTACGTTTTAAAAATGTTACCTGTCCTTCGGTGCATACACAAGCTAGTATTACTAATTTTGGTGAGACAGTTCATGTCAGAACTCTAAATTTAACTACCTGATCTACACAGTATCTAAATCAACTGTGTACTAAGATAAATATACCCCCCTAGACAGTACTCATAGTGTTTATGGCAGATCAATATAATGTTTAATAATATGTTCATCATTGCCGTGACATCTGCACTTCCTCATGTTCAATCTCCAAAATGGATCAGTGGCTTTCAATGTGTGGTACTCAAACTCCTGCAACCTCTCAAGCATCTCTCAGCAGGTCTATAAAACTAGATGAAACAAGCGTATTGGCAATTAGCTTGGAGGCATTTGCACTTCACTTGGAAAAACAAGTGAGGCTTTTCCAATTAAAGAAAGTTTTTAGAAACTACATGACAAAAATAGTCGCTTCTTAATTTGCTACAGATGAACTTATGATAGGCACGGTTTCAAGTGAGAAACAAAATTCCAATGAAATATGCATATTGCCCAATCTCTATTTTAACTGCTAAGAACCAGATACAGTGGTACATGAATGTATAGAAGATCAAATGGATAGAAGATCAGGCCACATAAGAGCCTTATCGAGAAAGATGCTTGAAAGGAAGTGAAAAAATGCCCCTGTAGCTTCAAAGAACATACAGTCAGCTCATGGCTCAGCATAAGGGAAGGAATAACATCATTGACAAGCATTTTATTTTGTCACGACCAAGTGAAAACACCAAGGCAACCATGACAATGGACCAGAATATAATTGCCTCCTCTTGGTCCACAAGCGTATTTTTTATGGGATCTTTCAAATGTACCTGAGAAATACACTGTCATCAGCTTTGTCTCAAAATATCTACCAGTGGTGCTAAATTCTGCTCAGAAGCACAGTCTGAAACCAATTTACTCATGGCTCAACACATCCTGGCAGCCTTTCATAAAAATCAGGAAAGGCTCCTGGTAATCGTTGCCATGTGGTGCCACCAAACAGAAAAGGACCAGAGAACAGGACCAGAGAAATTCACCCTTCACAAAATGGAACCAACTGCAAATACAATTTCTCTCGCCAAAAATCCGTGTCAGGCCAAACCTGGCCTTACCAATAGCTACAAAACAGACATGACCATGAGGCTTATGTCCCAGTCAGGCTCAGCTACTGTGGCACTTTGAGGCACTGACAACTTACTTCACATTGATTTCTTCATTGGTTAAATGCAGATAACACCAACTTCATTGATGCAATGCTGTCATTAAAACATTAGTTCCCTCTTCCTCCCCTGTCTTCCCTTGGCCACCACCCAGAGACTGCCAGCTCTAGTGACTTCAGAAACACACAGTCCCTCTTCCTGAATACTAGTATCCATCAAAAGGCAATGGGTACATCTGTGCTCTTTTGGTACCCCAACTCTGCCTTTGGTGTTACTCTGCACAGAGATACATGCAAGAAGATGTTAAACCATCTAAATTACTACAGACGTGCTCTGTGCTCAGTGCAAATATTAGCAGGTGTAGGAATTCTCTTCTTTAAAGCATGAAAACAAAATTATTCTGAAACATTTCAGATGTCGAGCTGGGAAAAAAAGAATCCCAAATGTCAACACTTCCAAACAGAAAACAATCTGAGGTGAGCTTTATATAAGTAAGTGGGGCATTGCAACACAAGGTTGCAATATTTAGGAAGAGGAGAAGGTAGTGAGGATTCTGGCACAGCTGTGAGAAGGTTTCTCCTCGGATGGGGAGAAAAGGAGGAAAAAGAGGAGAACAGACCCCTTCTTGAAAATTAGCACAAAGAAACAGATGCAATACTAAAACCCAGTGTTGGCTAGATGATGGCAAATCCAAATATTCCCTTACTCATAAGTTTTACTAAGGATTATTTCAGTGGATTATTCATATACATTTGCTTCACTTAGCAGGTATCCCATTCTTTTTGCCTCCTCCTAGACCTTGATCTACTCAGTCTCCTCTGCTCTCAGACTTTTCTGCTCATGTTTTTTGCTAAAGATCCTTCATATTAATTTTTCCAGTTCTCCCCTCCACAAACAATCTGAAACTTCACAACACTAAGGGCAAAATGTTACTATTCAGCCACCCAAAGGAAGCAGGACAATTCACAGCTGTTCTTAAAAAGATTAAGAAAAGCAGAGGAGCCTCAGAATGCCCTGCTGATGAAGTACCAACAAAGAAACTTCTATTTCTGTAAGAGTTTCTTCTTCTCCTCTAGTAAAAGTAGACGGCAGCTGCCTCTTTCTGAGGCTGAAGCCCCCCAAGGCCCAGGCAGGCAGCTGCCCACGGCACCATGCTGTCCACAGCAGCAAAGGAGCCTTTTTAGCCCTTGTCTAGCCCTAGCCTTGCTGTCACACATAGCTACAGCAGCAAAATCTTGTTCTCCAATTGCCTTTGGAACACCTCCTACTTGTAAGAGCACAAGACAGCATAGAAGCTACCCACTCTTGCGTGCTGACTTCTCCTTTTAAGGCTGCACGAAGTTTAATCTCATTTGGACTGCACTGTGTGCATCAAAATAACAAACAGGTAGATCACCATGGTATTTGTTTTGCAAATTTTGTAACCCAGTTGCCTCATACACTTCTCAGAAGTACAAGACTCAACAAAGAATTTGCTTGGGAAAAAAAAAAAGGGTGAATCATGCTAGTTCTGCATAAACCTGTGCCAACAACACAGAGTAACATACTTGAAAGCATCTTCTGTTTCCAGTTTGTTACATGTTGTCTTCGGCATCTCGATCCCTGTGCCAGTAAACAAAATAGATGAACATAAGCTGCTGCATGACACAAATAGCAGCAATCCCATTTACTGCTCACCTGACTGTCACTGGGGCTGTGAAATTCTTAGGAGGAAGGGAAAAAAGAGGAAGGACAAAACCAGAAAGAATTAGTGTGCAGGGAAAAGCCAACACTGGGTTTTTTACTGACCCCTAAGACCACGTTTCTGCAACAGCACTGGTTCCCTTCTGTCACCATTGCCACCAGGGCAATCTTATCACACCTGCTAAAACCTCACATCCACGACCGCTTACAGGCTACCGACTCACACCGGGTCTTTTATAGGGCCCTTGGTATTCCCAGTGTTACTACCAGTCCTGCACTCCTCACTAGCACTTCCAAATGGTAGATTATGCTGTGCCAGACACCAGGGCATTTCCAGCCAAGGGGATGCAAGATGCACGTGATCACATCACTCACTGTCTCCCCCTGCTGCTTTCCCAGTTTCAGCCATGTTTTGAAAAGGTAGGAGTCTCCTAGATGCACACTTCCCAGACAGTCTAATGAGCACCAAAGCCTGGGCAGCACCCGGTGTGCAGTGCAAAGGCAAAGCAGGGAGGGTGGCCTGTCCATTCCTGGCACTGCCCCACCAGAGCACACCTGAGCCTTACCTGAGTGAGGCACAGAGAGATGGAGGGAGGAAGGGAGGATTTAGGAAATTTTATTAGAAATAGGTATAATATTCAATTATTCTGTAAGTGGGTCAATCAAGATGTAATTAACATTAATTTGCTTTGGACCCAGATGCACTAAAGTGCACTAAAATACTGTATTTTTAAACACTATGATGGTGTGGACAGACACAGTGTGTAATTATTTCACATACATATGTCAGCACCATGACCACCACAGGGGCAAAAACCTGAGTAGTTGCACATCCAAGGAACAAAAAATTGCAACAAAAGGTAAACCTAAGGGACTGCTGATAAGGAGGACATCCCCCCTTCAAGACAAGGAACAAGATGAGCAGTATGAGGAACATTCCCTTTCGGGAATGGGACAAGTACCATAAAATCATGCAGCTTGAGCAGTACATGTATTGCTGAATATCCGTATGTAAAAGTGTGCACCACGGCATGGCACTCTGCAAAGGTTTTATAGATACAGGAAATGAACTGAATAATGTGAAGTGCAGTCCTCTAAAACTTTTGTAGATAAAATATATTTCACATCCCTGCCCAACTATCTTCAGAGATCAGTCGTTCATTCAAAACTAATATAAATCCAAACACATTGAAACCAAGTCATTAGGTACACTACAGCCACTTCCAAATTCTTGGGATGTGTAAATGTGTGCTTTATCTCACACTGCAGTGGAGTCTTACACCAAGTGCAACAAATGTAGAAAAATACAAGGCTGATGCCTCTTCAGACCTGACCGGGCTACCAAGTAAGATGACAAGTATGCTCTGCAAGCCATCTGCTTTTTCTGCTCAGAACAGAGAGAGTAAAAATGTTTATAGTTATTCGAAAAACTCCTGCCCTACTAGCAACATTCCACCAAAATGCAAACATACACATTCTAAAGCACAGTTTACTTACTTTGGCTAGAACACTGCTTTTATGGGATATATTGTTTATTGCAAGAGTTTCTAAGCTGAAAAAATAGCTGTACACCATTCTAAGAAGTTTGAATGCCTTGGTTTTACAGGCTGCAAAGGGAAAGGAAATATAACCTCACCCCCACAGATATCTAAATAGTAACAATTTCCAATTCTTTCCACAGCCACAAATGCTGTAGTGAAAAACAATTATAGTTGCAGCACCATTGTTAGAGTTAGGAGGTAAAAAAAAAATACCTCACATGTAATAGAACAAAAAATTAACAAAAGCAGTGGTTTCAGCTTATTGGATCAGAACCTATTATGTCCATGTCAAGCCCCTTTCTATCTCAAATTTAATACTACTCTTGGATCTATAAAATTACCCTTAGTGACAGAAGAATAAGCTATACAAGCTGAGAGTGTTGCTAGCTGAAAAACTGATAGGGGCTCAATCCCATAGCTCACAGTGGATATTCTTACCCCAACATCTTTCTTACGTGTAGTGTGAAGGTATCTAGATGTCCTGGCATGGGTGAGAGGAAATTTAGGGCACGGCACACCAGTACAGCTGCTGCAGGCTGTGCCCCAAGCAATCCCCCACGCAAGTCCCGGCACCCCGTGTCAAGCTGCTCCTGACACTGCTTTTTGGAGGCTGCCCAAAAGTGCAACTCATATGGCCTCCCAGAAACTGCTCTGGCTTCAAGACAAAAAGCCATGGAGCCAGGTTAAAAGTTTCCAGAGTCGTCTTTCTTATAGGATGCAAGACCTACACGTCTGGGCATGCATCAGCCCAGACACATCCATCGGAGGACGTTCGGACACAGACAACAGTCAGACAAAGGCTGGACTTGGAGCACAAGCACAACTGAGACATATTACGCCCACTGAAATAAATAGAGCGTGTCTAAAGGCTTCTCCCAGCTGCATTCGGGCTCCCTCATGGCTGGCTCTTGGTTCAGACAAAGTCAGAGAAGTTTGCCCAGATGCCAAGTAACTGTGACTGCACTCTCCCACTCTCCGTGTCGCTGTCACAGCACAGGAGCACCAAGCTCACAGCGAACGCTCTTCCTGGCACTGGCCAGGTAAGGGGTGTATGGATGTGGTGGCAGCTGTGGCACCAACAGGGGCAGGGGGACAGCAGCATCTCCAGCCATCACTGACCCCTTTGGCCAGTGTTCTGGAGGAGTACCGAGTCCAGATCCACCTGGCACAGTCCTCAGCAGCCCACCCTTCCCTAAGGGTTACTCTGCCCAGCTAAGCCTGAGGTTAATGTACTATCAATGCTACTAAATCAGAGACACGGAGTTCTTGGACAGGAGCGGAACCACTGCGAAAGTATCAACTTCTCCAATTTTATTTTTTTGTATTTATAGCAGTATCTTCACACCTACCTTTTAGGTATGTGCTCTTAAGACTTTTGTTACAAACTAAAATACAGAAATGTTTGTGCAACTCAGTATGGAAAACAAACTTCATGAAGTTCAGGCTGAAATGCATATTGATCGATCTTATCCTAGTTTCTTGAAACACACAGCTAGATTCTCATCCTGTTTAAGCTACCCTGAATTCAGTAAAAGTGAAGATATTCTCACCCTAGCTGGCTTCACAAATATTAAGTTTCTTCCACAAATTCAAACAATGAAGGGTAAAACTTAAACAGACTTGCTTGATGCTTAGCCACAATTTCTTTTTAAAAAATTAAAACCAAGTACATTTTTTCTAGAGTAAGAAAAAAAACCAAACCACCCCCCACCACACCAACATCCTCCAGTGACTTCTGACCTGTTTCCAAAATCCGTTAGTCAGGTACATCAAAGGCACTATCACCAGAGAAACTAGGTCCATTTTCCCCATGCTGACAAAGAGACCAGAAGAGTACTGCTGTCTGTAGGGCTTTTATCAGCTCATTCAACCTCTGCCTCTATCATTTCCACCAGCTTTATTTGATCTGAATTTGCAGGCCAGAAAGTCTTTACTGACAACTGCAAGCAATGCATGACCTGGGCAACATCTCTGCAGCACAGAGGCAAAGGTTCAACAGGCCAAGGTTCATTTTTGTTTAGGTTTTCTGATTGCCCTTAAAAGTTATATAAAAGACTTTAAAGGTCTCTGAGAACTCAGAAAAGGATAGCAGGGAAACAAAAGCTCACAGCTATCCTATGATGTTTCACAATTTTGCTTCAGAAAAAAGTAAATACTGAGATTGCATGCAGACTGTGTATGTTCTCCAACACTCCTAAACTGCATCTTTTCCCCTTTTATTACTGGGTTTTACTATTACTTGCTATGGGAATGTATGTTAGAGTTACAAATGATCAAAAGCAAAATGACAAGAGAAATCTTAAGGCAAGACAGGCTAACACCAAATGCCCTTTAGAAAAGCACCCTGTGTCAGCATGGGTAACACATGCTCCTTGTACAAGACAAGGAATCCCATCTCACAGTTCTGCCCATCTCCCCCATTACGCCGCTTCTGTAATGTAAAGGCACTGACAGATCTTACCGCTGTACAAAAGATGCAGCTGCATTCCTGAAGAGTGGTCATCTTATCCAGGGAATATTCACAGAGACACAGCTTGCAAGTGAGGAGAGGCTCCAGAGCTAACTCTCCGACTTCTGACTCGTCTGCTGTCATGGTGTGAGGACAAGCCTTCCCAGCAGAGCCCGTTCAGTCATTAATGGTCCACTCAGCCTGAAAATATAAATTGGCAGCTGAAACATTGCACAAGCCATGCAGTCACTTCCATTGCTCTGAGAATCTACATCTCAGATCCATACAAGTACCTGCACACCCAAATGTACTGCTCGACACCTTGGGGCCAGTCTCAACTTCAGGCCATTCAAAATTTACAAGGAGAGCACACCTCCTCAAAAGACCTGAACTGGCTGGGTTCTCTGAGAACATTCGCCTTGCTGGCACAAAGCACCTCAGCCAGGCTGCTTAACATCAAAATAAAGAAAAAAACCAAACAAACACAAAACAAAACTCACACAGATAGGGCATTATACATATATATATATATATATATATATATAAATCTGCCTTTTCAAATGAGTTTCAGATTCATACTCCTCCCACCCAAATGGGATCTTTCAGTCTTCACTGCACCCACACAGCTCCAGTGAGTGTCTCTACTCCCACTTTCTATTCCAGTTGGTGGCTTGGGAACTCCCCTAGGCAGTGCAAGACAAGAACAGATTCCCACTTTCTAGGCAAGCACTTCAAACATTTAGTCTGTAGTGTAGGTGGTGGGTACCATGAATTCCACCTTCTCCATGAGTTGTCACTGAGATAATGAGCTGGCACTCTATTGCAAGAGGGGTGCTAAAGGCACCTAAACCCAGGAAAGGGCTTCAGATTGCATGTGCTACTTCACACAGGTCTGGAGCTTAAAATTAAATTAGTAAGAGCATTTCATGTGCAGACCTCTTTTTTGCATTGCCTTAATGATGCCAGAAAGTAGCTTTTGTGCATCCCACTTCCTGGCATCCAGCTCTTTATTTATTTCATAGGTCTCTGAGGCATCTAACTGATGTTTGTGAACCAAGAACTAAGTGCACTAGCACTTTGACAGGGAGATGCTCACCAGAGCCATGTGTTCACTAGACGTCACAGCAGTGCTTGGGGATGAAACTTCTATTCTTTGATGAGCAGCAAATGGAAATATCATGCTTGCATGTAATGCTTTCTGGCCTAAGCATTTGAAAACGCTGCACCATAATCATAAAAAATCTCAAGGCCCTCCTTATACAGTAAAGACACTGAAAAAGGAATTAAAGAGAACATCCTTGTCCTTAAGCTGAAACAATGAAAATCCTATTTGCAGATTTTACTCACCTCAGCACAGACAGTGGGGTTCATTACTGTATTTAAGGCACAGGAAAATCTATCCCCATCTCTAAGAAACTTGGCCCAACTTCCACAGACCTCCTTCTGACGACGGCAAGACCTTCACTCATATTTTACAAGCAGAAGCCTGATGGCCAGCTGTGCACAGCTGCTTGCAGCAGCACCAAGAGTGCAGCTCTAGTAAATCTGAAGAGCTGCATTGCATCACAAATGAAGGCTTTATGAACATGAAACAAATTAAGATCTATCCATGTGTCTGTCTGATCTGACATCTCATGAGACAAACCAGAGACTTGAACCCTTTGGTCCACTTCTGCTGGCCTCCCCTGCAGTGCTGAGCACCCTCTGGGCAGAGCTGTCAGGTCACATTTGGCAGCACGTTCCTGCTGCCATTCTGTGGCTCCCAGAATGGCCAAGGCAGCTGTAGACAGTCAATGCATATGTGACATGCTGACCTGCACGACCTGCTGAGTTCCTCCCTAGGAAGAGAATCATGGGGTTCTGGGAGTCTGTAGAACCTTTCCCTGCAGCTCCCACCTCATAACCTGACTCACAACTGAGCTCATCCCCAGGCTTGTCCCCTAAGCTTCATGCCCTGTGCTCCCACAATCTGCAGGAAGACACTTTCTCTTCAAAAGCCACAAAACCACAACAAATCTGGGAGCATACTTAGCCTTTTTTCATTTTTATACTTTCTACTTGGTTGTCAGAGAAACCATCAGATTTGTACCTTGGAATGTGTCTCTTGTAAGCACACAGTTTTAAGAGATACGAGACTCATGGCCAAGATTCTGGCAACCAAATTCCTGACCACAAATCCAAAGCAAACTCTCTTTTTATGGCTTGCTATCACTAGTTTAAAACATATGCTATTCCCACATTATTCTTTTTGCAGTCCTGGGACCTGATACCATGATACCCCTCACAATTTGCTCCATACAACTGCAGAGCTGGAGCTCCAGCATGGCCAGAAGCCTCAGAAGGAAGCCTCCCTCTGAGTCAGGAACTGCAATAATTTTCTGTAATTGCTGCAGCAGGGTGGGGGGAACACTGAGTCACTGGAAATGCTACAGCAGATCAAGAACTACCTGTTATTTAAACCTACGTGCTAGACGTTATCTCAGTATTTAGGGGAATTGTAACACATTTACTCAGGTTGCTTTTCAACAGCAGCTGCATCTGTACAGGTGAGCTACTCACCCTCACTCTGCACTGATCTGAAATTTCTTCATTTACACAGTAAAAGGAAGCAATGTTAAAAGGAAGGATGCACAAAAGAACAGGTTGGAATATTTCAGGATGTGGGAATGGATATAAAATGGATACAGCTATTTCAAAAGTCAGTGTTCTTCTTATAACTAAAAGGGTTGTGACCCTGCACGCAGGCTGCACTAAGGCAGCCGTAGGAAGATTCAGGTGTACAACTGATGTTTAGGGTTAGGTGATAATTTTAGATGGCCTAAATCCAGCACTCAATGTGACAGTGACGAGCAGACTCCTGATACACCGCTTTGCACTAGTAGCAACCTAATGCCACAGTGTGCTGGCTGTAGGGACTCATTATGATATCCCATTGTCATTGATGAGAACCCTTGTCCCCAAAGACTGTAGGTTAAATTCAGTTTTGCTCCCTGTCCCACCACACATTCACCCTTCCCTCACACCAGGATGCCAGAGCACAGCTGAGGTTCTCCCTAAACCAGGCAGAGCACCCTGTGGTAATCTCCAGCAAACAACACCAAGCTAGCCTGGCAGATCAGAAGATCCACCCCCAGATAGCCCAGGCTGGCTCACCTCACTGCAGCCTCATTAACTCCGTCGGAGTTCACCAAACGAAGCAAACAGGATCAGAGAACAGGGAGGCAGCTGCATGTCCTGCCTGCTCAGCCCTTAAAGGAAACACTGTGGCTACCAGGAAGAGCACTCTTTCCACACTCCCTGAGAGGCCAGCTTGTCCACGAGCAGCTCTACAGGTCAGGCTGGCACAGGCAAAGCCATCCTGTTAGCACTGAACACCTGCCTGTCAAAGGGAGAGCAGATGCGCAGCCTCCTTGGCCTGCTCCTTTTCCCAGAGCAACCCAACCCACTGGTCCTTCCATGTGCCCATCAGAACTCGGACTTCTGCTACTGCTGCCAAGGAACACGTGCCAGGGGAAGAGCTCAGGGCTATGGAGAAGCCCCATCCAACAGGAGCTGGGCTCTGAAATCAGGTCTGCAGGGGAGGTTCATTCTCATCGTCATCAAATCATATGGCAGAAACAATAGGGAAAGACACATCCTCCTACAGTTCTCAGCCTCTACTCCTTCTGTTCTTCCCCAACACTTCAAAATGCATTGTCCTCTCTCAAGCTCTCCAACTATCTCCTCAACTTTACCAGCCCAGCAGAACTCACTTTTCCAGGTGCTGCAGGGAAGCCATGAAGTTCCACCTCAGTTGCTCTGAATTTTTATGGCTTTCACTTTGCTACGCTTATCCCACAGACTGTCATTAGTCAATTACACATCCAGCAGTCCTCTTTACAGAGGATTAAAATTCCTACTGTAATTACAAGTGAGTTGCCAATAGGTTAGATTGAAAACAAAGCATCTTGGATGTATGTGTCGTGCAGGGGAAAAGGGAGTCACTGAAGAATGAGTTTGGATAAAGCGGAAAAGACCATTCCATATTTGGTTACATGGACAAAAGTGATCGGAAATTAAAGTAAATGAAAGGCTTCTGAAAAACAATGGACCCTCATAAATAAAATACATTATTAAGCATTAAAATCTCCCCTTTCATGCTCACAAACACAAGTAACCTGTTTAGGAAAGCATCCCAAACAAAGCAAGAAATGTGTTACTGAAACAGTAGTGCAGCACCTTAACTCTGCAAAAACACCTCCACTGAACAGCAGCACAGGCTCCAAGAGATGTTGTGGAATATGGATGAACACATCTCAAGGGCATTCTAATCCAGAGAAATATAGTAGTCTGAATCCTGCACCAGCGTGAATCACGGCAAGGAAGGGTCAGACTGGCCCCGGTATGCATAAACACTCAGGAGCTCTAAAGATCCACTTTTTTTGCCTACTTCTACCAGTCACGTACATGCACACACACGCATATCGTACTCCTTTCACATTGCACAGGATTTCCAGGAAATTCGACATCTTTCCTCAAATTGTATGCTGCTCATCTCATAAGGAGACTCATACTTCCCTGGCTCTGACAGTGCTGATGCCACAGGATAAGGCAGGACCAGAAAGTCTGAACCAATGTGGGTGAGCTATGGAGGGTCAGCCCCATGGGGTGTAAACTGCACAGTCACCAGGACCACAGCTTGCCAAGCGCTCAGACCCGTCAGCGTTTCCATTTCACTCATCTGCCTGCGGACACTTTCGCTTTGTCTCTGGGAGGTGACAAAGCTTTGTGCTTTCCTGTAGCACTGAAATATCTCAACACTACCCGTAAGCAAGAAAACATTAGAGTGTGCTCAAAGCAGAAAGGGCTGAGAAGGGTAAGTACAAGAAGAAACATTAACACGAAAGCATGGAGAGTCTGAGTGAAATATGAAAAACAGAACACAAGCACTGGAGGAAGGAACGCAGAACTTGTCGGCATTCAGGGCCTCCTTACACCACAGTGTCTGATGTCTAGCCTTGAAAATGACTTCCTAACAGCAAGTATCTGCAATGCCTGCTTCTAGGCAGGTGTCCATTGCAAATCCTGGCATTAGTGTCCCGAAGTGGAAACTACTAACTCCCTGTGATGGGAGTGAGAGAGCAGCTGCATGGGTGTGTGGCACACAGCCAAGGTCAAGCCACCACAGCTCAATGGAGGTGTCAATAATCGATGCAATCTAGGGCTGAAACTTTCCCTGTAAGCACAAATTTTAAGGTAACATCCTTGTTACAGTCCCACAAAGGTTCACTTGTGTCTGCCCAGCTGCCTCAAACCATGACTACTACCAAAGAACAGAAGTTACTCTGTATGTGGGATAGAGCAAACAAGCCAGGCAGTCTCCTGAGCTGCAACATCAGAAGGACATTGTCGGTGTGCCTGCAACCGACTCACTCTATTTAGCTAAAAAAGATGTGTCTGAATGTGACTTTCACCACTTAGAAACATCACACAGAATCATTAAAGCCTCCTGCGCTGAAGCTGGAGGAGAATGAATGGAGTACGTTCAGCACCACAAGTTATCCTTTCATTTTTCACATGCTGCATCCAACTGCAACAACACATCTCTTGGAGAAGCTACTTCAAGTTGTGTGAAACAATTCTGCTGAAGTTAGTCAAGCTCTATGCTTTTACCTGCAATTAGAGTTTAAAGGAAGCCAAGAAATGCACAAATACAAGACACGTTGCTCCAGGAAACATTAATGGAACAAAAAGGGTCCTTAATGTGTTCTCCCCTGTGGGCTGGCATGTCTATCCTGTGGGCAGGGTGAGACCTGAGAGGCGCCTCTGCCCCAGCACACCCTAAGCTTGCCATAAATCAGCACCAAGGCATGTGGACTTGTATACACATGGTGTGATTCAAAAGAGGTATAAGGATACATGTGGGTCTAATACCTAGCACAGCACTTCCTCCTTTTACAAAAAAAAAAAAAAAAAAAAAATTAGAATCAAAACAAACTCACAGCATGTGTGCTACACTCCTATTTAGTGTACCAGGTATTTCCTAAACTCTCTTGGAGAAACATTTGCAAGCACTGCAAATAATTCTTTCTCACGCCCTAGAGATTTTTCAAGTACTCCACCCATTATAAAATTACTTCAGTGCCATACAAAAACCTGGTTTGACATTGTTCACTCATGATTCTGCTGTTTCCTGTAACTAAGGTTCCCTTCTTAAAAAATAAAATAGAAAAAGAAAACTGCCTGAAAAATACGAGTGTTCAAAACCAATGCTAAAAATCACACCCTTGGGGAAAAAGAGCAATTACAGAAAGATTTTAAAAATATAACAAAGTGGTACTAGGATAATGGGGTCAAATTACAAGATACAAACTGAGCTATGAAATTAGAACATGTGAAGACAGCTGTCAGAAATCCACACTTCTATCAATTTCAGCAAAACACCATCATCACCAGTTTTGGTTACAAGTCCTTAGCTGTCCCAACTCTCTCAAGATAATGTCATTCAAAATTCATTTCTAAGACACCTTTTTTAAACTCAGAAGCTCTGCTCAGAGAATTAGTCCAAACCAAGGGCACTAGAGCTTCTGTGGTCTCACAGAGACCACTGACCCACGATGCATTAATTTCTCCTTATGATATGCACTGCCTACACAGAGCTACCTATCCAGTCCATACAGCATTAATTATCAGGCAGGGATTCAGTTAGGCTGCAAAACATACAATTAAAGCTCCACTTTTAAAAAACCTTCATCTTCAAGAACAAAATTTAATCATATGTTTAAGTGCTCCTGTGTATCAAAGCCTGAATGTTCTGCTTTATTGCAATGAGATTATTAAGAAGTTAAACAAGTACTTAGATTTTCTGAAATCGTGGTCTCAAAAAAAGCAACCAGATCCACAAATAGAAAGTCTCATTTTAAATACATTTTTAATATATTCAGAATTACTGTATTACATCTGAGCCTTAAAACAGCAAGCACTTGATTACACGGAGAACCCATTTCTGGATTACCGTAATATGCTACCAAGCTGAAGCTTTAGAGAGAATAAAAGCATTTCAATATCTGTTCTCTTTGAGCAAGGCTTAAGAAAAGTCAGATGTACAATATTTCATGACAGCTTTCTACACTGTAAAATTTTTGTTGTCAGAAAACTTGTTTAAAGAACAAGCAGCCTAAATAAATGTGCTGTCAGGTACACGAGAGCACACCAAAGGCAATTTCTCTCACTTGTTTTCATTGGAATGCCTGGGAAAAAAACCCAAAACCTTGAGCTGCTGTTCAAGAAGCAGTAGCTATATGGAGTATTTTCATATCATGCCAGCAACCAAAAAATAAACATATCAAATACTTTTAAAGGAATGCAGTGAGTGAAAAGCTTCTAGCACAAAAAAAAGTTAAGGGACTGACCATAGTAATTCAAAATATTATCCACATTTCTGCCGGGAATTTTTATACCAATACTTTAGGATGCTTAAAATACACATTGAACAGCTTCCCAAATATCGCATGCACCCAAATCATTCCAAAACATTCTAATAAACCAAAACACCACTAGTTCACACATATATCAGTCTCCACAAGTCTTTGAGAGTACACTTGTCAGGTAACTTCTCTACTGTACTGTAATACTGTGAGGTATGAGTAACTTTGAGAATTGAGAACACCAGTTCTTCACAGTAACTTCTTGTGACCCTGTGTCAATACGTCCTCAGGGAGGAGGGGTTTTTTGCAAGAAGACCAGGGATATTAACTGAATATAGCAAATCTTTTTTTTTTTTTTCTGAAACAGATGTGACTCCACAATTGTGGGAATCCTTCATGTATTTCCTTGCAATACTGCTTGAGAAAAAGCAAGAGGAAAAAAAGTGGGTTCTTCCCGCTTCCACTCTTAAAAAGCAGGGGAGTCCAAGAACAGGGAATCTAGGAGCTAATGGTGAAATGAATGCTGCTACTCCCAGCTGAAGGGAGCTAGGAAAGGCACTTTTGGATCACTTAAAGATGAAAACATGTAAACTAAAAGAGAAATAACTCAGCCTGTTACTAAACTGAAATGCATAATCAAAACATGGTATTTGACTCTTTCAATACTGACAGGAGCCACACAATACTCATTGAATCCATGAGGATGGGAGCAAGCCATTGTGCATGGGATGAGGTCAGACCACATCACAGAAGCCACCACTTTCACTCAGTTCTGTGCTTGAAACTAGGACACACCAAAGGTCAGGACACAGCTCTATCAACACTGGCAGGCTGGAAAGACAGGGCTTCCTGCACCAGATCTACTGGATGTGAGTCCTGGGCAGGCCTGTGGGCTTCAGTCTTGGGGTGACCCAGATGTATCAAGCTTACTGTGCCTGAGCAGTAGAATGGTGCTGACCCCAGGCACAGGCTTATGGTGACATGTCTGGTCCTGCAGGAGGTCAACAGCAGGATTCTCCTAAGGTTTTATGTTCATCCTAGTCACTGAGCTCAGCAAAGCTGACCAGCACAAAATGCAGTGAAACAAAGTGCAGTCAGACAAGAGAACTAGAATGTTTTGGGATCAAACATTTCCAAATATTTCCAAAACATATTCAAACAACAAAATTATACCAAGTGGAATTCCAAGTACTGGTTACCAGGTCTAAGATTAAAATCGAAAGCTTTTCTAAATAACATCCTCTGTTCTTAATGACACTGTGCAATGTATGCTAATGCTAAGCTACATGGAATTTCCACCCAAACTAGTTTGGTGCACTTTAGTTTTAACATCCTGTTGACAAGAGGTAATATACCACTATTAAATAAAAGCACATTCTTCAAAATGACAAATGATAGAACTTCCTGTCTGACCACGTGGAGGCTTTTGGTAACTGTGGCATTTACTAAGCAAAAGGAATTGAGCTTTTGGGAGGTCAAATGGGTTGATAACTTGGCTAGCTGTCTCTGCTGAAACAGGAATAGGAAGTCAGATGTAACAATTTGCCTTTGACACAGAAAAAATGTTTATTTTTGTTAATTGGAAAACAAAACCTTGGGATATGCTAAATCCCTGAGCTGGAATGTTTACAGTTTAGATGGGGTGTGTTCAGAAGGCATTTGCAACACTGGCCTATTTTAACATCAAGGATTTTTAGGAGATATTTGTAAACACACATTGTTAAAGTGAAAGCAGTGGAAAACAATGGAAAAGCAGGGGAAAACAGAGGGACCAGCTTCATGTGATGGTTCATAGTTTGCACTCTTCTTCTAACAAGAAACTAATTGGGCTCTTGGGGTCCCCTGGCTGGAGACTGCCAAAGCTGTGTCTGGAGCAAGCAGCGTCCTGACTGCAAGGCAAGCAGGTCAAGGCAAACGGAGACGTGACACAAAGCCAGGCCTCCAAAGGGCCAGCAAGAAACTTTGTGGTGTCAAGAGAAGCATGCAAAGTTTGCCAGAAGCCAAGGAACAACTCAGCTGACAGAAACAATGAAACTGATCCTCCACTGAATTCTGCAATATGTACTGAAAGCCATCTATTGAAAAACAAAATTAACACGTGTTTATTTTTAGAAGGGGTGAGCTGAGAGTTTTTTTTCAGTGCTTGCAA
Source organism: Ifrita kowaldi (assembly GCA_013398055.1). Lineage (NCBI taxonomy): Eukaryota > Metazoa > Chordata > Aves > Passeriformes > Cinclosomatidae > Ifrita > Ifrita kowaldi. The sequence goes on from VZRS01015014.1 coordinate 271,801, forward strand.
TAAGGTAATACCTTTAACATCTCTGTCATTTCGTTTTGTCAAGCCACAAAGTGCAAACTTGTAAGAATATGGTCCTGCAGACTTTTTTCACTGCAAGCACTGAAAAGCACTTTTAACAATTTTAGATTTACATCAACAGAAATCACAGAATAAGCTGATATTCCTTTTATAACAATTTTTGTGTGACTGCTCAGTGAACAATACTAATACATATAATATTTTAATCTGCCCCTATCTAATCTTACAGTCAAATACACTGCTCATTATTGCAGAATAACTATGTTATTCAAGGTAACCAAAATAAAACAATTAAAACATTGAAAACTGCCCTTGATCCAAATATATCTCAATGACTTAGAAACCTTACCCAGTGGTAACTTTCAAGTCTTAGCTACAAGGACAGTCAGTGAATCAAAGACTGGGAGCCAAACCTGAGGATTAGACCTTGGGGAAGTCACGATCTCTAACATAAGCCTTTGCCATTAAGAAAACAACATGAATAGCTACTGACTATGCTGAAATTTGGCAAGAAACAATAGCAGAGGTTTGGACTCGGACATGAGGCTGTTTTGAAACTAAACACATTTACTGAATTAACTACTACTACTGCATGACTGGTAATTAAACTAGTCGGAGTGTATCCCCAAATGATTCTTCTGCCAGCTCCTCAATGAGCCCTTCCAAAGACAACCGGAGATGAAGAAAGGCTCTCGCCAGATCTGCAGAGGTAAAAAAGAGAAGTAAACTCCAGTAACAATCCCCTGACAGAGCATCTCTCTGTTTGTACTCTCAATGTTCACGTTTCATCTCCCTCTTTCCCAGCCCACGCATGGGAAAAGGTAAGAGCCCAGCATGCTGGGAGAGAGATGCTGGGAGGAATTCTGCTGCAGGCAATTCCTTCCATATTGCCTACTGCTCCAGCATGGAGGAGCCCCAAGTGCCCAGGCTTTGAATTTGGGGCACCTCTAACTTCTGATAGGCCTCATGTACATGCTACTGAACAGAAGTTGGAAACTATGCAGGAATAGCAAAAATACCTTCAACTACTATTAGTCTTACACGCTTTACTAACTTTAACAGCCATGTATTTTTAAAACAACTGTATATTCCCACTTTATAAATAAACACTTTTAGCAGACCTGATCTATTTTGCTCTGCACTTTATTAGCAGTGCAAGACAAATACAACATTTTCTTAAACTTGAGTAAAAAGCTGTTTGACTGATGACACTGTTTATCACACAACACAATGTTGTCTCACTGCTGCCCTGCCCTTTCCCACCCTATTTTCCACATCCCCCTTCTGTCTCTGTGTTTCAGGCTCCAAGCATTCACAAGAAGATTTCTGCCTGTACTGTGCTGAGCACAGGGAACACAGTTAGTTTCTCAGGGGCTCGATGCAACTATTTAGAAATCCAGATGTTAGTATAAGACATGTAATAAACCAGAACTGTCCATCAAACGCAGTCAGAGGTTTGCATTCATCATTCCCTCACTTCAATTCCAAATTTCAACCTTCATTACAGAAATAATTCCAAGGGAGAACAGCAACCTGTAAACATAGGAGATTTCAGCCTCAAGTGCCTCAGCATCTGGTAACAACTGGCTAGTCTCTACACGATCTTAGCCATGAAGTCGAAGTACTGCCAATGAGAGCGTTTCCAATGGAGTGTTTTTCAATGGACCTGTGCATTATGTGTGCAAAGATAAGCAACAGGGAGCTTATCTTTGAAAGAAGCTGCTCCACCTCCCAAATTCTCAGAAGAATGAGTATGTAGAACAGAGCACTGAAAGAACTCATAGACTTATTGTATTATAGGATGACAGTTTTACAGAAACCTTTCTAGACACCTTTCTGCTAGCTGGTCTTTTAATTATGACCATGACAACTAACACCCATACGCAAAATAGGCATTTTGTCCTCATTGTTGCAGAATTTGGGAAAAGACAAGAATTCTTGACTTTTTCTCTACTCTTCACAAGCATGTTTCCTTAATTTGTTGGTCCATCCTCCCAAAATGTGGTAAGCAAAGTTAACAAGGGGATTGAAATTGCTCAAGCCACGCACACTGCTTGGGTATTTGCAACAAAAACATTGACCAATCCAAAAAATACATGTCCTTATAGTAGTATTGCCTAAATTAAGTACATGTATGTGGCTTCCACTTCACTCCAGGCAAAGGGCATGATTGCCTTTCCCACAAATCCTCTGTGGAGACTGTGATGAAGAATCCCCACCACTGAAACCATCAGTGCAACCATGGAGAGGTCAAGAGGGTGCAAGATTGCATCTTCTCCATTGTGCAAAACTCCAGCAAGCAAGTTATTGCTGGCCCCGTGGATGTTATCTTAGCCCTAAAATGGGTAAACCCCATGGGGAAGAGTTCCAGGATCAGTGGTTGGCAGAGCGCCCGCTGCTGTGAGAAATGTTCCAGTGAGTGCAGTGGTAAACAGCCCACAGGATCAGCTCCATTTCCCCACGACTACAGCTTTGTACCCTTTTTTTCGAAGGGGGGGTGGTTAAGACTGGCTTTTTTTTCCCTTCATCATCTCCCCACCTCCATCAGAATGCTTCAAAAATTAATCACAGGCAGAACACATGAACTCTCCTATCTACTGCTCAGACAAAAGCAGTGCCAGCCCACGTGTCACTGCTTCTACTTAATTCTGGAATTTTCTTTGCATGCAAATGATTAGCCTGGATACTAGTTGTCATGAAATGTGTTTTTCCTTCTATGTACATAGGGGTTTAGAGCATGCAATTTTGAATTATCTGCAGCTATATATACATGTGCAAAGAATTCTCCCCTATGCCACAGCAACATTCAGTACATAAAAGTGCAAGCAGAGGTAGCCTCAAAGGAATCCTGCCAGTCCCTGAAAACAGACACAGCTCTTCTGTTCCAATGATTTTTCCTTTTTGCAAATATATAGAGCAAATAAATGTTTTCAGATCTGCAAGCTTCATTCCTGTCTATCTGAAAATACAACAGTTCGTATAACCAAACAAGAATATCAAAGCTTGTCAGATACCCAGACAACGTCCACTCCTTGAGTAATGACTCGTCTTATTCTTTCCGTCCTCTCCTCATTTTTACAACAAAGCAAAAGGCAGAAAAGCTTGCAACAGACACAAGTACTGACAGTCTCAATTAAAGGGTAGAGGCATAAGCGTGACAGTAAAATGGTAATTTTTTCCTGCTAATAAAAAGTGATTCTGTATTCTGTCTCCTCACTAGCATCTGGACAAACTAGAGAAGTAGGTCCATAAGAACTAAATGGTTCAAGTCCAAGTGCAAAGTGCTGCACCTGGGTCGGGGCAATCCCAGACATGGGTACAGAATGTGAGAAGAATTCATTGACAGCGGCCCTGCCAAGAAGGACTTGAGGTTTCTTGTGGATGAAAACCTGGACATGAGCCAACAGCAACAGTGCTTGCAGTCCAGAATGCCAACCACACCCTGGGCTGCATCTAAAGCAAAGTGGGCAGCAGATCAAGGGAGTGGGTTCTGCCCCTCTGCTCTTATGAGACCCCACCAGGAGTTCTGAATCCAGCCCTGGGGTCCTCAGCACAGGAAGTACATGGACCTGTTTGAGCAGGTCTAGAAAAGGGCCACAAAGATGATCAGAGGGCTGGAACAACTCTCCTCCAAAGACAGGCTGAGAGAGCTGGGATTTTTCCACCTGGGGAGGGGAAGGCTCCAGGAACACATTAGTGTAGCATTCCAGTACCTAAAGGGAGGGAGTCTATAAAAAAAGGGAAAGTAATTTTTACACAGGCAGATAGTGATAGAACAAGGGGAACGGTTTTAAACTAGAAGAGGGGAGATTTACATTAGGTGCTAGGAATAAAGTCTTTCCTCAGAGGGGTAGTGAGGCACTGGAACAGATCGCCTAGAGAAGCTGTGGAAGGCCAGGTTGGATAGGGCTATGAACAACCTGGTCTAGTGGAAGGTGTCCCTGCCCATGGCAGGTAGGCTGGAACTAGGTGATCTTTAAGGTCCCTTCCAACACAAGCCATACCATGATTCTATGACCTCTTGTCTCTCCTTGCAACAAAAAGCATGTGTAACAAGTACCCATGATGGCTGGGTGTACAACAAGCTCAGGAAGTACACAGGAAGAAACTTCATGCAGGGGATTTGTTCTAGTATGCATCAACCCAGAAGCCAGATAGATTCACGTGTCCCAAATCACTGCGCCTGGGGCTGGCTGGCTTTGGGACTCCAGAGATATTGACTCACACAGAAACAAAAGGAGCAAGGAAGCTTGTAGGTCCCATATCTGAGGTAGTCCAAACTCCACTAAAGCTGGAACTGTACTTGCAGGAACCAAGGACACTCAGAGAAGGTAAACTGGTGAGCTTTCTAACTATGGATTATGGGTTTTCTCTTGCAGGCTGAGCAGATTCCCCTAAAAATACAGAAAAAAAACCCCCAGATCTTGGGCAACTCATGAAATTTCTTCATTATTATAATAGAATGAAAGAAACCAGAAATGGGGAACACATATGTCATTGTGCACAAGTATCAACACATGTGAAGAGATCTAGGAAACTCCAAAAACAGAGTGGATTTTTACGTAGCTATTTTTTTTATTTGACAGTGTGTTTGCAATGCAGTTAACCTAGTTATGCTCTCATGCCTAGAAATTTCTACTTGGCACCTCCGTTCCTCCTGGAAGACTACAAGTTGGAAAAGTCCTACTTCAGCAGGAAGGGAAGGATGAGGACCTTTGTAATTTGAGATACTCTCTTTTTTTTCCTTTTTTTTTTTTGTGTTTTAGTGTCTCCTAGCAGTGACCTACTTTATGAATGTAAAGCCCACTCAGTTCCCACTGAGCCGAAACCATTTAGAAGAGACACAGAACGATTACTGAACACTATTTTCTTACTGATCAGCACAAAGTTATTTGGCACAAGCATCTCTGTAAATGTTTGTCCAAGACTAGGTAAATTTGCAGTGTTCGATGGCCCTCAGACCTGTGCTTCTGTCAAGTGAGAAGGCTCATAGTCTAGCACTGGAGCTCAGCTGTGCTTCAGCAGAAATACAGAATGCTAGAGGCTGAGCTTAATATCATTGCTGTCTTTCCCTTTGGATCTGTTCTTTCTTGTTTTGTTCAATGTTTCCCTTTGCAAACCAAAAGATTAATTTTCAAATGGAATGAATGTAAGGGCAAAGAAGAGAATTTGTGAAGTGCATTATACTGGGCTCTGCTTTGGCTTGGAGAAACTAGAGGAAGAGGAGGGAACTGTACCCACCTCTGGGCAAGCACCCAGAGGAAAAGCACAGCTCCAGAATCAGCCTCACGAAGCTGAAGGCAATGTCTGCTTTAGGGTGTGCAAGGAGGTCTGATGAACTCAGTTCACAGCGACACTGGCAGCCTGCCACAGTATTTTGTTCACGTGTGCCTGAGATATCCATGGGCCCAGAGCTGTAATTATGGTCTCAGATACCACAGTACTACTAGCCCAGGAGATATTTATGGATCTGATATGTACAACCTGTAGGCACTGTGAAGTTTCAGACACGTTCAAGAAAACTCCCCACTCAAGAAGAGGGACAGCAAGTCTATGGCAGTTCTTTTGAGCTACATCAAAGCAACACACTCCCTGGGTCTCACCACTAAAAGTCACTGAAAGGCCTGGACAGGGTGAACTGCAGGCACAGGGCTCAGGCTCACACCACAGATATTATCAGAGGCATACTAATGAGCTGCAAACCAGGTTAAGCATTAGCACTGCTCGTTTCCCTGTGGATTGACTTGCTGCTTCTCACAGCTGCATTTTAAATTTACAATAATGATATGGACAAGTACATACTTTCCTCCACCAGAAGGGAAAGGCCAGACAACCACTTCTACACTATTTATTCCTACAAAGCTTATGAAGCATTTAGAGAACAGAGTGCAATCCAAGAACCTAGCTAGAGAGAAAAAGTCCATATTGTTTGCTATTTATATTGCTAACTTCTGCCCCAAAGCTTACCATCACGCAAACGAAATCACCAGAATGTCACATCTGCAGGAAAGAAGCCCATGACCACCAGCGAGGTGCATGCAGAATATACTTCAGCATGGGGAACAGAAACTTTACTGGGTTGCCAAATGCTAGTTCCACATGAAGCCTGGGGAGGTTTCTGTGTCCTTGTGTGAGCAGACAGGACTTTGTGTGAAATACCCCCATCAGACAACAAGATGCATGGGAGAAAAGGAGTCTGATTCTCATCATCCTAGCTTGGCTCTGGAGCAGCTCTGGTTTATTTTGAAAGAATACCTCCCACTTTACTAAAGCTTTAGACACTCTGCAAACACACACTTCTCAATCCATAATCTAAAGCATTACTTTCAGCAGTATAACTGCAGCCATGCCCTTATCAATGTGGTACTTTCTCCAAAATAGCTTGTGTTTATTGACGGAAGGGTTTCAGCCACTTTGATGTTAAAGCAACAATCCAGACACCCACTCACATTCAGGCACAGACAAGTCCTGTACAGGACAAGAATCACGACAATGTATTTGTTTTGAAAAATATTTAAGGACAGGATTTTGAAACTTCTGTTTCCGTAAATATTGGAATCCCAAACCCAGTGCCTGCCCTTAACAAGACCACTTGCCCTTCAGGCTGAGGGCAGCCAAACGTATCAGATTGCTCTGCCTGCTCGTAGGCAGCTGGAAAGCTGCATGGGGGTATTTCAGTCATGGCCTGTATCTCTGCTAAAATTTACTTCTTAAAAGCATTCAGTGTCTATTTATCAAGAGGACTGGAAGTCACCCTGCAATGCTTTCTTTACTACAGCAATTCTAAATATTTTACAACTTACAGTGCTCTCTGAAGGAAGACATTTGATATTGCTGTATACAGTTAGGAACCAGAGTGCTTTTGTATTACAGAAAATACAGAGCTTTAAAACAAACTAGACTGAAACCTCTTCATTACTAAAGCTGCTTTGCACTGAGAAAGCCTTATGATGAGAAAGCAGTGCAAACATTCCAGTAAATGCAGTTGTCTATTCTTAGTGCCAAAAAAATTTTAAATGCAAACTAGAAAACAAAAGTATGGTATATTTTGTATGTGCTTACATAAACCACATAACCCTAAACCCTGAGCAGATTAGAAGTGTATATTAACACGGATTAGAAGTTAACACTCACAATACCGATGAACATATTTTTTCCTTCCTGATACCAGCTGCATGAGACTGTGGCAGAAGAAATGCCTTTAAACCAAGAGGAAATCTCAGCATTTTAAACTCAGGCTTCCTCCAACTTAATCAGGTATTTTTTCAGTATGAAAGAAGTTCTTCTGTTTAAACTAAAACATACTGACAGTGTGCCATTTCAGCAATTGCCTTCCACACAGATATATCCTAATACTGCAGCATTTTTAAACACTTCACACAGATATTTCTTTAGAAGTTACACTGACAAAAGTCATTTCACCCTTTTGAGAAGTACTTGATGTCTATTTATTTTCAGCCTTTAACAGACAGGACACCAAGGTTTCCTTTTGCTTCAGCTCTAAGCATCACATAATTTTTAGCCAAACCACAAAAAACATTTATTTTAGCTATTTAATAATTCTAATCCTTACCTTTGGGAAAAAAAAATAAAAAAGCCTTTTCTACTTTCTTCCATTAGAAGCAAATGCCGGCTTTCTGTTCTTTCAGGCTATCCCTTGCTCTTAAGAAAAAAACAGACAGACAGCTGTATTCCGACATACCTTGAAAGGAGAGCAGCACTCACTGCCAGCTGTGAGACTTTTCGGGAGCTGCGCTCAGACTCCGGCGTTCCCCAGCACCGCGATGTCACAGAGCCCTGAAGCGCGCAGTGAGGAGCGGAGCAGATTGCTCTCACACGCCCTTCCTCTTCTCTGGGTATCTGACAGCTGCACACTCTTAAGGACTGCAGCAGGACTCGTCTCCCAGCCCCTGTGCCACTCCGAGGAATCATCCCCTCCCTGCTATTAAGTGCACGCTGCCATTATATCCTAAAAGCACGTCGCAGCTTGTATGCAGCAGCTGTGGGAAAGCTGCATTTATTTATACAGGAAGCGTGAGTACAGCACTTCCTACTTCCCATCCGAGACTCAATTCAGCTGCAGGTGATTCCTTAAACCCTGTCAGCTCCCAGCCAATGCACACCCTTGCGTTCGGATTTGGGTATCTGTGCAGCTTTTAACCACAACTCCCGTCTGAGCCCTGACAAGGTAAAACTGAAACCAGCAAGGCATTAGGTGCTACACTCATAAAAGCCCTCCCAAGTTAACCTGTCTCGGGAGAGCAGTTTGCATAGCAGCTGATGCCTGAAACCTTGCTGGCTTCTGCTTGTGGAAAATGTCATCTAAAAAAAAAAAAAAAAA
>VZRS01015014.1:280365-322218 GCA_013398055.1 Ifrita kowaldi
TTGTGAAAAAGTTGTCATAAAAAAAAAAAAAAAAAAGTGATTTCTTCACGCTGGAGGGGAAGGGAGCAAAAAATCTAAACTCACAAGTAAAGTACCAGTGTAATTTCAGATCTGAGTGTTTAATGATGATGGTGCTCATCTTATTTTGTCAATACTAAAATTTCACTCTTTAAGCTGTCCCTGTATTCAAGAGGGGTTGGGAATCCTGCAGTTCCGTATTCTGGATCTAAGGGTGTGATTCACAGCAGCCAAGCAGCAGGAGGAGATTTAATTGTGCCACATGACACCAAACCCTCAAGAACTTTTCCTGCTGTAGGAAATGCACCACACCCACAGATAAGAAATATAGATGTATCAGAGTGCAGGGGGTGCAGAAAAACAGAAGGAAGTATAGATGTTAATCTATAATTTTTTCCTTATGATGAAATAAGTTTACTTTGTACTTCATGCAATCATTGCTGGCGTTTTGCCTTCAGTACTTTCCTGTGAAAAATTATATATAGGCATTTCTTCTGGGGTGTATAAAAGCTCACAGCTGAGCTTTTAGTTATTTTCAGACAATTATACTGCATAGATAAATTTAAGGGAAAGGCAGTAAGCTTGTGCAACTTTAATTCAGCCTCCTTGCTGAATTACTCCTTTAAATTACAGCTTCGCTTGAATTACCATCACCTACTCTTTTCCTCTCAGAATAAGTACAAACTTGGAATTTATCTATTTAACACTGGGTGTTATATATAATTTTAAATATATTTATATAATATATATGATTTATATAATTTTATATATACTTTTTTAGTGTTTATATATTATTCGTATATATTTAGGGAGGGAGGGAATAATCACCAGAAAAAATATAGCTGTTCCAACATGTGGAATCTTGTTGATCCCTATGGTGCTCATCAATAGGGTTACAACAGGATTAGGCAACCCAGCGCCATGTCACATATACTGCCACATGAGCTAGCAGAGCATTTTCCAGCAGAAGCAGACGTATATATTCTCAGCAATGGCCAATCCTAGACAGGGCTCAAGAAACACTTAGGGCTCAGAGCTATTTTTTTAGGCTCTAGAGCAGTAGTGAAAATGTGAAATTCTTTGTAAAACTTTATGAGTAGAAAAGGATTCTCCTTCAGTGGTTAGATTTTTATCCTCCATGTTCTGTTCTAGTGTGAAATAGCTTGAGCCTCTATCACTACTTCCTTCACTACCTCCTCTCTGTTCCAGCTCCTCTATTTTCTTCCTGCTGCTGCTCCCTTTGCTACTCTGCCTGCATCACATAAGTACTTGTTAGACCACAGATGAAGCTCAGCAAGAAAACTCTTCCTGTTCTCAGCCCCTGTGCTCAGCACCACAGCACTTGAACAGCAAAAGGCAATTATCTCAAGGAGGAGAGTGGTGAGAGAGGGAGGATGGAGGAAATCAAGTCATTCATGCAGGTGTAGGGAAAGTGGCAGGGCAGTAAGTTCAGAAGCAGAGCAGAGCAGGGCAGCTGCCAGTAGCAGAGTAGCAAAAGTAGCATCTGGTTTGGTACTTACTCCTTGCTGGCACAACAAAACAAAAACAAGCTTCACTGAAGTAGCCTCCACCAGTGAAGAGACCAAACTGCAACAAAGATTAGTCATCTTCCCTTCAGACAAATTATGAGGCCAGCTTGTATCTGGGGGTGCTGTTTTTTTAAACTATGAAAACGAGATTTAGTACATTAAAATGCACACAAATTCTGGAAATTTCAGCTACAAACATCCCATCATATTTTTATCCCATTTCCTACTATATGTCTCCATGCAAGTTATAATGTGATTGCACAAACATGCAGAACTGCTTACAACAAAATTATTTTCCCTTAGACATCACAAAATTGATGAGAAAAATTATGAATGTTTCTCAAGACAATTAACTGGAAGTGTTAAGATATGCTTGTTCCAAGCACTCCACTTCTTGAGTATCAAATCCTAAACTGTGGGGCCCAGATTAACACGCCAGACAATCACCTACTGATGCTCTGTGGGCAGCTGGCTATGCCTCTGCTTCCATCTTCTCTTCTGTATTTGCCCCTACTTCTGTGCTTATCCAGGATCTCCGCAGCAAAGAGGAGCTGAAGGTGATGTGGCACTGTGCAGGAGCTCAGGCTATCAGGACTTGAGGTGATCAATACTGATGATTCTTTCAATTGCCATCACCAAAAGACGTGAGCTGGGCTGTTAGGAGCTCTTCTGTCAAAATGATTTCTCTTCCAGTTATACCTCAAGCCCAGGTACTTCACAGTTTCACAGAGGCACATCTTCTTGGCAAGCTAATTTTGTGAAGTGTTATGAGTCATGCTAAAATTGCTACCCAGCTCAAATCCCTGAATCTCTTAACCCAGATTGATTGGTTTCCATTTTGAGCCAACAAATAATAAAAAAAAAAGAAGTTCAGACTGCCACACAATACCAGACAAGGCACAAGCTAAGTTCTCCCCATTTGCTTTCTTCTTGGGTAGCAGTGATGTGAAGCACAAAACTGAGACAGTCCAATTAATCTTTTGGACACTCTTAATTGATGCTTTTATACCTCCGGGCTGGGGGAATGGCTAAGCCTTTGAGATGTCAAAATGCAATATCACTGGAAACTTTTAGCTGAGTTACTAGCCAGAATAAATATAAAGGCTGGCATAGTTAATTACTAACATTGCTGTGTCATCCTTGCAGCGACTTGAAATACTTCAGAAATGACTAAGCCACTCTGCATTCACTGAAATTACTAATTAATTTTTGACATAGATGGGTAAAAAAGTAATAGCATGACCACTGAAAAGATTGCTCACATCCCACAAACAAAATACCATTAACAGCAGTGAAAACACTGAGTTAGTTTATAACTAACAGTTTCATTGAAATTCTGCATAAATAAATAGGACTAGCTTGTGAGGTAAAAAAGAAATTTTCACTACCCTGTTTCACAGTTTTCAACTAATCAAAAACAAATATCCTGAAAAACATTTGCTATTCATAGGTGTAACATAAAAACAGGTTTTGTAACAAGCTTTCTAAAACCAGAGCCTAACTAAAAAAAATGAGTCTTTATCCATCTTACTTTTGTACATGCGAACAATCCATTTCCCTGTGGAAAAAGAAAGTATTTGTAAATGTAAGAGAGACAGTTTCACAACAAAAATAGATACTAATGAGTAACATAACCAATGCTGAAAACAAAACAGGAAGGAGTTTTGCAGAGGGAGTATACATATATTATCTGAAGCTGCAAGTGTGACGCCCCTGATGTCATGGACTATTAATAGTTGTCTTCAATGGGAACTATTTTAAAGGGGGATTACACCATCAAAAGTCATTTGTGGTACCTTCATAAACCAAATGTTTTAAAAAGGAATCTCTATTCAATCTATGTATTTATATAATTGCACAAGGCTAGAAATAAGATGTCAGTGCAAAAAAAAATACAGAGCTATGTAATATTTTGCATGCAGGCAAGCTTTAGTCAGTATAGCTACAAGAAAATCAGGATCACATCTTTTCCTGTTTAAATAACCCTTTTGTTCTACGATTCTGACTTGGTATGCAAGTCACTTGCTGACAAACCGGGCTTGAAATCTTCATTAATCCCTTTAGCTAAAACATAAAACTTTATTATAAGGAGTTTTCTATTGGAGTGAAATAAATCAAGTTAAATTATTTCGAAAGAATAGTAGGTGCAATCTAAAGATCTTTTTATTTTACAGTAAAAAAAGGGAGTGGGATGAGACACTGTCTACTGAACATTTATAATGATTATGATCTCAAAATGTGTGGATTTGTCTCGGATACAAAGAATAGTGGTAGGTGACTTACACCCATCCTGCTCCTATGAACAAAGTAAAATGCAATTTTCATTAAACTTCATTGGCATAGTGGACATCTCCAAACAAAATCATATGGCTTCCATAAGTTCTGTATTTCTGTATTTCTTTTCTATCCATATTTTTCCTATGTTTATACTTTGAACTATCTTTTGGTATTTGATCCATATAGAACCATGCTAGAGGAAAAAAAAAACAGAGCCTCAGCAGAAAACTATGAGAAGTCAGCCTGCTACCCCAGTGGGTAGGTTTCAGGTGCTTAGAAATCTCAGTTTAAAGATCAAGACCAATGGCTTTGACAGTGTATTACTGGAATTCCAGTGCAACTTCTCTTCTTGGGACCAGCAAGCATCGAGACAAAGTGTATTTGCCCCCGTAGCAAAACCTGCTGGTGGCAGAGCTCTACTGGCAATGCCACCAGGAGTGGGCATTTTGCCACTGGCAACCAAACAGTTCTGCAACAGCTCTACAGAAATTTTTGCTTAGGCTAACTCCTTCCTGCTCACTAAGTGTGTGAAGAACCAGCCTGCAAAAAGAAAACAAGCTAAGTCGCTATGAGCCTGCCGTAAATAAGACACTGATGAGCTGCCACTGAACAGCAGCCATCCAGCCCAGGGGCAGCCAGAGCAGCACCCTCAGCCCTGGGCACATCCTCAGCCACCTCCTTGCACTCGAGATGCAGAGAAGAGGCAGGCTACTGTCACACTCCCCCTTGGCCTTCTCCTGTGACATGAGACATGCCAGCCATCGTTTTGCAAGGCAGTTGTGTCCCTCCCCAGCCACACAGTGATCCTCCATGATGTGACAGCACTGCTTCTGCAGCCAGGGACACAGGGTATCTCTCGGGCTCAGAGGCCACCCTGCGCAAGCAGGTCCAGTTCCCCAGCTGGACAGCTCATGTAGCTCCCCTCAGACCAGCACCACCTCATGAACTGATGATAAAAAATAAAATGAAACCAAACAGCTTGCTTTGCTCTCGTGTTCATGTGTTGCACATACAGAAGTGGAGTTGCTCAGTTCTTATAGGCATCAGGTAACAGGCGAGACTTTCTAGCTGCAAAAAGAGGGACTCATAAAGCAGCATTGAAGGAACCATACTAAATACACGTGAAAGAGAAGACACTGAAGTTGTCCTCCTGCCTTCTCTTAAAGTCAGCACACATTTTTAACAAGAGTATATAAAGATTGCATGGGGATAACTTAAGGCTCAGATAAAGTAATTTATTTTCTATTAATTGTGCTCATAGCTAACTTCAGAGCATGGCACAGACTTTCAATTATGCACGGATATTTTTCTTCCATTTGTTTGTGTGCCCAAAATGACACATTCTATTGACTTTTAACAAAGTGTTTTGGTAATGTACCTGGAATTGCAGTGATTTCAGACATCAGAATCACCATCAGTTTAAAAATTGAGAGGGGAAAACCATCCTGGCAGCCAACACAGGAAGCTTCCTCTGTAACAGAGGAGGTCACCAACCTGTCCTTGTCATGAGATAAAAATGTGCACAATGTTTTCATGTCTCTGATTCTGCTGTGTTTTCTGTCCTGCCTCAAGCTCTTAACTGCTTTTTTTGGAAATATTAAGAGACAGCTTTCAACCCAAGCCAGTCTCCTAGGTGATGGCTTTGCCTTAGCCTGATGAGACTCCATATACAGATTTATAAGACAGCTAGAATTTGGAGGGGAGGCTGGCAGAGGGCACCTAATAATACGTTTCAGCCCAGACCTTGTTGTTTTAACTAACTTCTGAAGTCAAGGATGGGCAGGTCAGAGATGAGACAGAGCTGAGACAATTTTATGGCTATAAAAGCCAACAGTAGGATTTTCACAGACATCTGGCAGGAAGGACCAAGGTGTGGAGCTAATGTATACCTTTGATTCATAACTTTTCTGTAGTATTTAAGTATGACACACTTAGGCTTTGATTAATTTAGGGTGAGAAGGAGTTTCCAAGTTGAGAGGGTTACTCCAATGAACTGGCTATGCAGGGAAATAATGGAACTGAAACATACCCCTAGAGGAAAACCAAGAACTTGTCCCCCTCTCCCAGCATCCCTCTCCTTACTCAACTTCCAGGAAGGGTCTCCATGCCATTCCCCTCCCCTGTTACAGTCTCCTTTCCCTACCGGAATTTACATATCACCCATTTATGGTGAGACCAGATATGAAAAGTTTTGCCCAGATCCACTTTTCTCTCTATGGAATTTAATCACGTGGTCAGGTAGCACAACTAATCCAAAGTTTCTAAGGATTTCAGCCTCTCAGCAGGGCTGTTTGAGTGAGCCTGTCTTCTCCCTGCTGCTTTAGGCTGGCCACCTCTGTAATGGCAGCATCCAACAAGGACACAATACCACTTCCCAGATGAGAAGCAGCAACGTGTTAAAACATGTGCAACTGTTTGCTGGCAGCATTCTTATCACATCACAGCTGTAGTAACAAAATCCAAGATTGCTTCACATTCCGGTCTCTTGTTAGGATAGTGATAAAACTTTTTTCCCTCCTCTGCTCCAAGCAGAGCAGACAGCAATTACAACAATCTCCTTGAAAGGACATCTTTAACACGCATCACCTAGCAAGAAGCTGTTAAATTCAACAATCCCCAAATTAGTACAGTGGGAACTCAAAGCCAGGCACATTGCTTGCTTGCTGCAAGTGACGTAAGGATTTATTCAGTTGCACTGAAATAATTTGGGAGGGCTTTACTTAATGTTGTTTATTTTTGTGTCTGTTACAATCAACTGCCAGGTAACTCCATTTAAAATATGTGCTTTTTACCTAGAAATTTGTTTAAGTCTCTAATAAAATTAGGGATACCCAGCTGGGCAGAGAGAATATCTAGGAAAAGAAACCTGAGCTTTACGAGTCTCAACAGGGGCGGAAGGGCAAGAGGCATACCAAAACCTTTGCTTTTCCAAACACTGCTAAAATCCAAGCAAATAGTGTTTTCTGCTTCAGTACTATCTGCGGTCATTGAAGAAATGACAAGTGAACTCATCTTTTTGTTAAGCTTGACTTCATCTGTGAAAAGCCCCTGGTTCCACTTAACTGCTCTATACTCATCAGGAAGAAATTTAAACAGATCAAGTACTTCCTCCAAGTTTTTATTTTATACATGTGCACATGTTTCCTGGGATATGACAAAACACAGTCGGGGCAAAATGCATCAATAAATCTGTTTCCACAGAGAATTACTTTGCATTATACAATATAAACAAAGCTTTGAAATGTGAACTCTGAATTTTTAGTTTCCTTAAGTTCTATCTTTCCAGGTGAAGAAACACTGTTCAATGAACTCTGTGAGTAAACAACTGAATTTTTCCTTACATTATCCTTAGGATAACTCTCTACAGGATTGCAATTTACGTATCTTGGGAAAAACAACATCCCAAATCATAGGGAATGGAAATGCTGCATTGTGGAAGAAGAGAAAGAGGCTTTAAACAAAAGGAGAAACAACTGGCCTACTTCCAAAGAAGTCCTGAACACCTCTCTCACTTACCATATGATCAAAGCTAGGTCAGATCCCACCTGCAGAAGGCAGATGGGAAGAAACTTCCAGGATCTTGAAATCTGCCAAGGAGGTATGAGAGAACACAAAGTTTAAGGAGGAACTTAACACGAAGTTTAAGGAAGGTTTGGTGGATGAGAGGCTGGACATGACCCAGGAAAGCCAATTGCATGTCTAACAGGAACCATGGCCAGCAGGGCGAGGAAGGGGATTCTCCCCCTCTCTGCTCTCATGAGACCCCACCTGCAGTGATGCGTCCAGCTCTCTGGTCCCACACACAAGAAGGCCAGGGACCTGCTGGAGTGAGTTCGGAGGAGGACCACAAAGATGATCAGAGGGCTGGAGCACACCCCCTATGAAGACAGGCTTAGAGAATTGGGGTTGTTCAGCCTGCAGAAGAGAAGGGTCCAGGGAGACCTTATGGCACCTTCCAGGGGCCTACACGAGAGCTGGAGAGAAACTTTTTACAAAGGCACGTAGTGACAGGTCAAGGGGGAATGGCTTTAAACTGAGAGCTGCTTTAAATTCGGTATTAGGAACTGAGGGTGGTAAAACGCTGGAACACATTGCCTAGCAACGTGGTGGATGCCTCATTCCTGCAAACATTCTAGGTCAGGTTGGATGTGGCTCTGGGAGATCTCATCCAGCTGAAGATGCTCCTGCTCGTTGCAGGGGAGTTATACTAGATGGGTCCCTTTAACCCAAAATGTTCCATGACTCTAACAGGGGCCAAAGGCAGGGAAATCATTTGACTCTCCTGAATAAGAAATTAACAGCATGAAGGGACTGAGCATAACACTCTCTGGTCTTTCTGGTTTTGGTTAACGAATAGAGTACATTTGCTATACTGAAAAAAAAGCAGGTGAAAGGGAAGAAGAATCATAAACACTTACAGAGTATTTCTAACACTGCATGAAAAAAACACTAAGGCATTTTAGCTTTGTGTATCTTCACGGCTTTTTGAAGAACATAAACAAAAGGATGACAAACAGCACTTCCCAATAGCCTTGCAGAGAGCAAACTCAGTGTCAGAATCCAGACATGTAGCATCCCCAGCACCCCTGTTGGTGATCACAAACATCTCACCAGTCTCTGAGTGTCCCAGGGTGCAAGCTGCCACAGGCTTCAGCTGGGAAAGCAGCACGAAGCACCTCTGTGGGCTGATAAAACTGGAACAAATGGGCTGCTTCCTACTGAGCAAACTTCAGAGTAAATATATAGCACAACTTGGTAAAAACCGAGAAGCTCCACCTGAGACCCTCTTGAAATATGGTGATCATCAGACTATGCCACAGAAACAGGGTTCACAATAATGGCTTCTTGCCTTTGGGTTAAAAAAAATAGCAGATCGTGATGTGAGATGTAGCACTCAAACTTTGTATGTGGAAACAGAATTTGGACAGTGGGAGAATGTAGCTTATTTCAACTATGGACTCATTCCTGATAATACTGGTTTAAGGATTTGAAGAATTTCTGGCAGTTCTGTTTAATTGTTTATTTAGGAATAATTATTTCTCTTCCCCCAAGCAAAATGACAGGAAACATGAATCAAGACTGTTCAAAAACTAAAATAACAACTTCCTTTGTCCTTATTGATAACATTTTTGGTTTTGTGACCTCAGTGGGTATTTGTGTGTGTGTTTACTGTGAGAAATCTTTTGCCAATGAATCATTATTTTGATGCAATATTTTACATAAAGCCTACAGTTTATCTTTTGGGTAATTTCTTTTGTTGTCAATAGGATTAGGAAGGAGAGGAGAGAACTGAGAAACACGTAGAAAGAATAAATAAAATTAATGTTTTACAGGAAATCAGATGTTCTCTGGATGTTCTGCTGCAGTTAATTTCCACTAAACACAGCAGTGTATGACGGGAATGGAGATAGTGACAGTGAAGGAAAAATTCCAATAATGTGCTTTCATTCTTTGATTGTCCTTCCAGGAAACAGAGAAGTTGCTTCAGCCTCCTTCGAATGGCAACAAGTGCACAATAAATTTTTTATCTTTTAGTAATAACCCAAATGTGCAACACTCCACATACCAAGATGTCTTCAGTTTCAATACTATTATGGGCCACGAGGACCATCCATCACTCTGTCTAGACCACAAAAAGTCTGTTATTGGCACTGTGTGAAGGTTTAAGATTCTCTCACATAAAAGCATCCCTAAGCTGACAATCAAGACCTCTGCTGTCTCTATACCATCCACTGCCAAACAATTTTATTTTTTTCTATTGTAAAAAGATAACAAAAAGCTTGTGAATTTAAAATAATGAACACTTGTACAAGTGTTTCCAGCATGTTGCTGAAAAACAGTCAGTGAATAAATTATTTTCCTCATTCAGAGGGCATTGTAAACCATAGTTTTCCTCAGGAATGAAGGTTTATTAATTTGGCAGATTTTATGCTCCAAGCTTGTATGTGAAGAAATGGTTGAGCAGCAAAACTGATGAAGCCTGGTTTCTAAGTATTTGGGTGCCTTAACACTACTAAAGCAATAACCCTATTTCCCTGGTATCACTTCCAAAGTGCCCCTGGAGGAGGGGCAGTGCAGTTTATGACTTGCACTGACCCACATGCACACTGATTAGTAAGCCTTTTATGTGATGCTGGGTTTTTGACTGGATGTACCAGAAAATGTACAGCAGGGGAGTCCTGCCTGCCTTTGTACATCGATGGCTCAGAAAGTTGTCAAGCGTATCAGCAGACAAATAGTGTAATCCACATAAGCTCTATTTCCCTAAGAAATTCAGTTAAGCAGGAGACTTAAATCAGCTCAAACCTTTAAGGATTAGACCGATCATTTCACAAAATCATAGCAGAAGTCAGGGCACTTTACTGGGTATTCTTCAGACGTGTGACTACGGACAACCTTTCTGTTTCATTATACACAGTCGGAAACAAAGAGGAAACTCTTTTATTTGACATTTTGGTTTTAACCATTGGAAACCAACTTCAGAAGTTTTGCAATAGGCTTTCCAGCTCTAACAAAAAACGCCTGCAGCACAGATAAAAGGTTTAGATTCTTTTTTTCTTTTTTGTAGGCTTTGCCACCAACACCCTCTGACCTTGGAAAAGCACAGTGATTTTATCATCTGCAACACCACAAAAAAACCCCACAACCTTACTTACTTGTATACAAAGTATACAACACATGCCCCAGCTGTCCTGTGTGCTTTGTTACAGACTGTAAAGTGTCTTGCATTCAAGGGCAAAGCAGTGAAACACAAATTTCCAACGGGGAAATCTGGAGTGAATTAAAAGATGAAAAGTTAAGTCCCTATAAAAAAAAGTTTCCTAGTGAACATCACTGATCTGATGAAGTATATTTGTTTGGAAGACAATACAAATGACCATTCAAACAATACAAATTATCTATATGTGTTTCTATCAATCCTGCCTTAACTAAGGTAGAAGAGATAAATGCCGTATACATTCTACCTACTTAAATACTAGATGCTAATACAAAATAAATACAAAATGCCTGCAGAGGTGCCATGGGATCACAAGGGGCCACTGACACCTTTCATTTCTGAATCTCTTCCTGTGTTCTTCCCTCCACCTTCCCACCATCTTCCCTTTGACTCATGCCCTTTCTGTCTTGTTATCTCAGCCACAGAAAATCTTTGGCAGTCAGTTCCTAAAACTTCCTGCACTACCTGTCTGAAACCTGTCTAAATCTATTCTAAAAGTCTAAAATCTTTTCACCTTTTCTTTAGAATAGTTGCTTCCATCAGTAAGCAAAATCCCAAATATCCCACTGTGAATATGGCACTAGCTCATGATCTTTTGTATCTGTAGAAATATATAACTTATTCCAGTGTGCTTGATCTTGTTTTTGCCTTAAAGGCCTTCTTGTGAAATGTGTTGAACAGTTTTTCTTCTAGTATTTACGTCTGAGTTTCTGTTTTACTGCAAATGTAACGTGCATGACCTTGATTTTTAATGTTTGTCATTAATGTGTGCATAGGATTATCAGAAGGCAACTCCTTCAGGTAACACCTATTTGACAATTCCTAACTACTAACATTTCTACTTTTAAAAGTAATGATAAGAGGCTGTACTTTGTGAGGTTATGAAGTAGCCTGGTATGAATACTTTTCATGTTGTAGGTTTTCTGTACCCAGCTGCAGACTGTGGTCCCCCTGCCAGGCATCACCCAAACACACAAGAAGCTGCACTGTCAGAAAGAGTTCCCAGTCTGAGTTGCAGTCAGAGGGAACCAGAGGAAGAGTTGAGAAATAATACAAAAAGTGAGGCAGGAAGAGTGTGAGTGTGACAGGAAGAAGACACAAGATACCTTTGTACACAATGGAATTAGTCAGAACATTTGACATTTCTTCTTCAGCCCCTTTCCTCCTCATCAAGAAAATAACTGCAATTCTTGACCAGTATTAACTAGTCATCACCGTTGGCTAGCCACTGGTACAAGTCATAGAGGAAGCAATGAAGCTGAAAGAAGAGATGTTTCCCTCATGAATAATAAGGCAAGGTGCTTTTTTAATAGACGGGCCCACATAAAAGTTCATAACACCACAAGCAAGGATGACATAGATGGCAGAAGACAAGGGAGAAGCAGTGAGTTGTGGAGGACCAGAAAAGTAGAGAGGAGAAGCAGCATCCTCCCTGCTGAAAGGCTGTGGGAGAGAGGGATCTCAGCAGGAGCTACAGGCCGGTGTCGGGACTGAACAGACAGCTGAACAGCCAGCACCACAGGATGTTTGATGGCAACACCTAATGCCTGAAAAACACTCACTACAAAACCACACATTTCCTATTGCTGTTTCCAGAATCAGTCATTTTGTCACTTTAAAAAAACCCAACAAAATCCCTAAAACAACAACAAACATTTTCAAGTAGATTTTAGGTATTGGCCAGAACACTTTTCCAGACTCAAGAGCCACATGAAACACTCCTGCATCAGTTGATCTCAAACGTTTTAACACAAAGCTGACAGTCCCTGCATGGCATGAACTGGATAATCACTGGGAGATTCCCCCCCTTTTCAGCTTTTCCTAGTTCATCCACCAACCCCTTCCCCACCTGCCCCCTCCCCCTCAAAAATCCTCACTGTTTCAGACAGGTCTGTGAAGAACCTGTTTTAGTAATCAGTAGGGTGCTCCCATTACTTCATCATGACACAGATATTGCCAACACCTCTAATGCGGAGGTGTTTCTGGCAGAGTTTGTGTTTTGCCATGCAGCCTTCCTCCACAATGGGAGTCACCTTAATAACAAAAGACATTTTGCTGACACTCACAACTGAGAGGAACTTTCCCTGGCGTTTGTAATTGGAGCTTCAGTAACTGATTGTCCTGAAAAATGATACAAGGAAACTATTCTAGGAGGGATTAGCTCTTAGTTAGGAGACAGAAACAGAGCAGTGTTTAAATGCCATGAAATCAAGGAGCACTCCACAGACCACTCTGGAAGAACAGTTCTGTGTGGATCAGCTTCCTGAAAAACAGACATAGAAGGATGTAGAGATCATGCTCTAGAAAGCTTCTGTTTGTCTGTCTGTCTGTCACTGGGGCTGGCAGTAGCCAGGCAGACAGGTTAGGGATCCCCTGACTCAGCCTCCTTGCAAAGTCACACAAAGCTTCGCCTTTCCTCGGATACAAAGTCCCAAGCCCTGCTAACAAAATCAGCAAGGGATCAACTATCCCAGTCCTTAGCTAAACACGTTTCTCCTTTTCAAAGTCCATTTGAGCCATTTAATCATCACGAATGATGTCTTCATCAAGCCTGCCTCCAGTCAGGTGGCAGATGCAGTACTACTCAATACTGTCTGGCAGAGTAATTGAAACCCAGTGTGTGCAGAACAGAGCTCTGCTGCCGTGAAGTTCAGATCAACTCTTGAGCATTGCCTTGTCGTGATTTTAGACACTGGGAAAGATTTTTGCCTTTGAGAAACATCATGGGCTCCAGAGCTCCTCCTCCATTTCCACTTCCACTTCCAAGTGTGAACAATTAATCTTTTTTGCCAGCCAGACCCAACTGAACAAGCTCTCCTCTTTTTTTATACACATATATTTTTCAGTCCCTTCCCCCCGTATTGACACGCACTACAAAAGAACAGAAAGGGCCCATTTGTGCTCCCTGGAGCTATTCAGCCTTTTCTGGGCTGTGCTGCATTTGTAGACTTCCTCTTGGGACAACTGCTCAATTTTGGGTAAAACTACAGTAAAACAAGAAACAGCTGATAGAGGGGTCTGGCTTGAAAGTCAAAAAGTTCACACAGCATGTTATGAACATCTGGAGTGCTGGACAACCTTTACTTAAGTACTGTGATCATACAATTGCATTATTTGTCTTAATATCATGCACAAAACAAACCTGATGGTATGTAATGAGCTTTTCAACTTCTGCAAAAGGCAAAATCACCAATCTGTACTAGCACTGTGTGGGAATTTCCAGTAAGGTTTCCAAGACGGAAAAGAAAAAGCCCTCTGCTGTGATAAAAGCCCTCTGCTTCTGTACCCCATCTCCTTCGAAGAGCTGCTGAGCAAAGTGCTAAATGAACATGCTATGGAGTCACCTGAAAACCAGCTCTGACCAGTTATTCAGTGGTTCTTCAAGAACAAAATAAATATTGAACACTTCAAAATGCAGGTCATATTTATTCTTTACCCTGGCTTAAAAGGGGAATAGTCAATAAAATAGAAGACTACTTAGTCAAAGCTACCACCGTAAAAAAAACGCAGAAAACGTTAAAGAGAATGCAAATTAAGAGCTGTTGTGATAAGTGGATAGTGTCTGGCATTAGCAGACTGAAGAAAAACACACTACTGTGTAAAAGGTGAATAATGTCTGAAAAGAAGTGCAATTAGGACCGGCTATCACAGGGTTTAACACATTATCTCTTCAGACTACACCAAACAGGTTCATGAGGATCTTTGCTAACTGAAATCGGATAGATGCTGCTGGAGGAGGAAGTTACTGGTGTTCCCTACGGCTCACTTGCAGCATAAATGCCTTTGAGATCCAGAGCACCAAACAGTGCACCAAACTGCACTTTTCTTTTGTTTGTTTTGCCACACTGACTGTAGCTTGCTCACTAAGCTTTATTCACTCCTCTTTCTGCCTTCCTTTTGTTTTGCTCTGTATTACAACGTGCAGGATAATGTTGTTAAACAATCACATTTGTGAACGTCAGAAAAAAGTATCCTTTTGAAATAATTCAGTGGGAATCAGCAGAGGAGTTGCACACAAGGACCAAGGATGATTCCATCCCCTCCGAAAGTGTGGCTTGTCATAAGGGCCTACCAGGCTTGAATTTCCCTTTTGATACAACTACATGCCAGTCTCGATTTTAAAGATCCATTTCAGTAGAACTACTGCCTCTGCATTCTTTTAAACTATTGTGAAGAAATATGAATGCAGAAAGATCTATTTTTATATCAATATTGTAAAGGCACATAAAAGGGAATCTAGCTTTGTCTTCATGATTTATACTGTCAGTAGAAAGCTTTAACTAAGTTACAGTAATATTATTCAGTTGGATTTGGTTTTTTGTACAGCAAACATATGTGAGCTATAAATCTCAAGAAACAAAAAATCTATTTAGCTGTAGGCGCTTTTATATCACCAGCAGGCTTAGGTATGCTTTCAACATTTTGTCTGTTCAATGCTAATGGCAATGGATTAGGCAGATTAGATATGCCTACCAGTGCAGCTCCCCGATAAATTACAGGCTTTCTATCCACAGCAGGCCCTCAATAATTCCATTTTCTGTAGAAATGAAAATGTGTCTTTGGAACAAAAGAAAGCACTCAGCCGTAGAGCCATTCACAGGAAGTTTTGCTGGTATACAGCCATATGTCAAAGCATGCCTACTGTTCTGTAAGTCACCCTGGGAACAGCAGGACTAATGAAGCCTGGTTTCCTACAGAATTATGTCCTACATTTAGCACCCACAGTGTAATGCAGTCCCTGAGCCCTCCAGTGCAACACAGCAGTGTTCCCTAT
Organism: Ifrita kowaldi; assembly: GCA_013398055.1. NCBI lineage: Eukaryota > Metazoa > Chordata > Aves > Passeriformes > Cinclosomatidae > Ifrita > Ifrita kowaldi. The sequence continues at coordinate 295,682 of VZRS01015014.1, forward strand.
GCTCCCTCACAGCAATCTTACGCAATACCTGAACTTCTCCATCCCTGACACAGCTCTGCCCAAGTGTCCTCCAACAGCATTTCTCCACTGCCACCTCTCCATGCCCTTCCCCTTCCTAGAGTCACCATCCTCATCCTTCTTTGTTCTCAGCCCCTGCCAGCCTAGTGCTACGTCTGCACTGATGGGTGACCAGCAGCAGCTGAACATAATGAACTAGACCTGAACTCTGTCTCCTCCAACCTGGCAGGAACCACTACCAGCTGGGCAGTGAGTCCAGCACCATTAGAGGGAAGATGGACAGACAAAGGAATGCATAGGGTGGTTGCACACCCTGTGTTTTCTTTGAAAGCTAAAAATCTAGTCTCTTCCAAAGGCTGCTGAGATGCTTCTCGGTGCTCCTTTTCAGGAAACACATCAGCGTGACAGACTTAGCAGAAAATTCACCCTTCAAAATTGTCCTGAGATAATTCTTTTCATTGCACAACTTCTGCTTCTGGGAGTTTATTTGCACAGCTAACTCAAAAGAGAGAAAATATTCAGTAAGTGTGTTATTAAGTTTCATGCATTTTATTGAAGCCTATAAGAAGCTATCTAGAAAGATCAGTGCTGCTGCCTCAGACTGAGGTTCTCAGCCTTATCTTCCACCTACAGAAAGGCCTTGGCATGACAGAAGAGAATGCACTATGCAGTTCCTCAAAAAGGATGGACTTGTGGCAAGCTTTTCAGTTTACTCTAGCTGTGAGATATCAGAGCTATATCAGCAAGAGATTTAACAAGGTTTTGGCTGCTGTGTTGTAAGAGAGATCTCAATAGCAGTCAAACAGTTTTTGTGTTTGTATTTTTAAACTGTGTTGTGGAGCCTAAAGCAAAATTAGCTCTGTGAAGGAAAAAGTATGAACTCTTGGCAAAACCAACATGGATAGTTGGGGCAAGCCCACAGGATCCAGCCTGTCTTTGTGAATCTCTGGACAGGCTGTCCCATGAAAACTAAATAAAAAGCAGGAGTGGAAAAATAGGGACACAGTCATGGATACATTCAGTGTGTCTGTATGCTTTGCATTGGAATAAGGGTTATTTTTTACCACCACCCACATAAAATTTCCCACTTACAGCTGAACTTTTCAGCTGAAAACTGGGAGACATCAATTTTAGATAATGGGTAGAGAAAAATATATCTACATACCTATTGCAGAAAAGTATTTAACTGTGATTATAGTCGCCAACACCCACCTTCTGAGATTATGAATAAGATGAATGTATACGAAAAGCTATTACCATTAATAGCTATTACCATATATTGCTTATGTGGTTTACTAAATATCTGTGGATTTTATAAACTTCCGCAAAACCACAGACCTCTTCAACATTCCCACCCCTACTGGTATACAAAGTAATGGGAATTGGTTTCGTCCCATTACCACCATTTTCTATTGGCAGAAGTCAGGGCCTAACATTAACATTTCACTTTCTTCCCTTCCTTTTCTTTCATTCCCTCTCTACAATCCAGGAAGACATTACCTTTTCCTCTAGAAAGAGCCATGCCTTTGAAGGACAATATTAATATAATTTGTTATAAACTAAAAGAGGCATTGAGGTAAATAATACTATACATGAAAGAGGGTTCCCCACATGTTAAAATTCCCAACTGAATTTCTTTCATCAGAAAGACAGAGCTCTAAATGTGCTTTTAATTCTTGATTTTTTTTATGATTAAGTTTGACATAATTACTTATTTACAAAATGTCAAAATTATACATTTCATTAATTTTTCAAAATGTTTTTACCAGCAATATTGTCAAATGTTGTCTACAACAAGGTTTTGCTTCAGAATTTATGTAATACAGAAGAAAATTATTCTCCTTCAAAGAGTCCTGTCCTCAGATAAGTAAGCATTTTAGAATTACTTGATTCTTTTAAACATAATCCTTTATCTTCTAATGATGTGAAATACATTAATCTTTCCTGACTCTATTTGTCACAATTTAGTTGCCTCCTGATATGCTGCAATTCTTGGCAATTTTTTGAATCTTGCCCTAAAACCCAGAATTGAAAAAGCTAAAAATATTAAAATACATTATTTCAAGTAGAAATTTTATATATATATAAATTCACATTAGCAAAAACTTAGTAGAACTAAGAAATCAGCTTGGGCTTCCCAGAATCACAGTATTTTGCATTCCACTTTTTATTCAAACAAAGCCTAGTCAAATAGAACTAACCATGACACAGAAGACTGAAATAATTTTTAAATGCATTATCTTCTTTTCACTGAGCATTCAGTCTGTTCAGCTTAGTGCCAACACAGGCTCTCCTTAAACCCTAGACTGCACTCATGGGATAAACTGCTGATTATATCAAAGGAACCTTCTCGTTGCCAAAGCATTTGATACCTGGCTGGCATTTTCCCTAGGCAAGTGTGTTTTGCAAAGTCTATGAACTGTGTTGTAGCTTATGCTATTTTGGTTCTGTGATAGTTAGAAGCAGCAGCTGAGACAGATCCAAGCCCGTCATTTTCTAATCTAAGTCACCATACACATCGTGCTTCATCAGTGATGAAAAATAGAAATGTAGCAGCCGGACATGTCTTTGGCCAGAGAGTGTCCAGAAGACATTTTAATGAAGTCTAATGTCCATAGCTCAAATTCACTTTGTGTGCAGCAAACTGAACTACACAGACAGTGCACTCATCCTCAAAGAAAACTGAAATTACTTTGATTCTGGTAATTGTTAGGTCTAATATTAGCAGTGTTTAGGGAACGAGAGCTATGCTATCCTCTGTGGAATCACTTCAAGGCACCACAGCAAGATGGGTAAAAGTAAATGCTACTGCCCTGAGGATGAGAAGAAACTAAGTACTTCTGTCCTCATTCCTGTGCCAGCAATATTTGGAAATAGCAGCAGAGCAGGGATATAGGTAGGGCAGAGGTGATAGGAGTAGGGTCATGGTTGGTGGGGAAGTTATTGGACTGCAGTGGAGAAAGGGTGAAGACCTGAAAGAGGTCTGGAGGGATTCCCAAGTGTCCCTAAGGAGTGGGTACCGGCAAGGAATTAGAGGGTTCTGAGAGGGGTAGAAGGTTTAGGGCCAGTCAGGGACGATTTGTGTCTGTAGCAGGTTTTCTTCCCCTCCTTTCCCCCAGCCTTCCCCGCTCCTCTTCACAGTCTGACCTCAGTACAGCCGATCCCTCAGCCTATTGCTTTTCAACACTGTATGTTCTTTCCCTTTTTCCCAGGCAGGCAAAGCACCCCAATTCCACCTCCACCACTCTTAGATACCACTCTCCACATATTCCCTTTCTCCCACTTCCCTCGAGAGTTTCTGGCATGTGAGAACAACAATGTGAGCTTGATGGGACTTGGAGGAGAGAAAACTATAAAATGGACCACAATGTTCTTTCCTTGCTCTCTTTGCAAGCTGTTCTGGTCAGTTAACACTTCGTTCACCATCAGTAAGAACCTTTCCTGACTAGTTTAATTCCTTCTTGTAAATTCATAGCCCCCTTTTGGACAATGGATATTTTGAGTCACCACGTCTCAGGAACCTGAAAGAAAAGCCAGATGGGAATAGATCACACTCTGATCTTGAAACAGCTCAAATAGATCTCCTGCTCTTGTGCCCACTACATCATTGCATTTCTTTACTTCCAAAAATTCCACTTGGAGGCAGAATGTTTTGTACAGAACAACACCACCAAGAGCTAAAAATAAGTTGCATATACCTATGACTGGAAACAGTACATCAAGGCCAGGAAAATCCAAGAAAATGGGGAATGCTTGACAGACAGAGTCTCTCAAGTAAAATTACCCTTCTGCTGCCAACACTATTTAAGACAGAAAAATCTCCACTGGTTTCCAGGACATTGGTCCCACAAATAAACTATCTCTTAGCCTATATTTCAAGCCTCATTTGCTGCTTTGATGATTGATGTGCTATTGTGAAAAAAATGCCCTTCATTTTTCTAAACAAGCAGCCTAGTCATTGTTCTCTACAAACTCTTAACGAAATAAGTGTCCATTTGTGTCTATGTAAAAGCTTTACATTTGAAAGCACAGTTGTATTAATTTTGGTTCATAATTTCAGGCTTCCCTCTGAAAATAAAAATTATGCTACCTAGAGTGATGTAAATTGGGTACCATAATAACTAACTCAATTTTTAATGTCTCTCCTTTTCTCTAATATCAATTACCTTCTGCCACACCGCAGCGTTACTGAAAAACACTTGAACAAATTATGCACTTTACATGGAAAAATCAAGAGGATGTAGGAAAAAAAATGTATCTGACTACAAAGACTGTGTAAACCAAGGCAATGAGATCACTGTTCCCTTACAGCTTATAGAGTGGTCCTCTTTTATGTTTTTTCCCCATCATCATAGAGTAGGTTTTACAGCTCCTCCTCTCCCTCCAAGTGGCATCAATTAACACTGGACTAAACACACTGTCCACATTTCAGCCAGGGTAAGGTGGCAAAGCATTTTCAGGCTGCATGAGAAATTCAGACCAGCTAAGAATAATTTCTGACATTCATGAAATGTATAATGTTTGGCCCTTTTTTTGAAAAGCGAGTTCAAAGTGATTGAAAAACACTTCCAAAGAAGCATAGCTACATTTTACATTCACCTCTGCATACAGCGATCACATTTATTAGAATGTAAGGCAGACTTGGGCTTCATCATACAGGGGCTATTATAAATTAAACACCATGTAAGAAAAAAAATTTAAAGGTGGACAGACAAGCAGAAAGAAATATAAACCATGTACATAAGATATCTTAAAATAAACCCAGTTGGAAAGGGAACATGAAAAAAATCTTGACTGCTAAGCAAAAAAATGTGTAAAAATTTAAACCAGTTGGATGACTGCATATAAAGGCCACATTTCTCAAAAATTCCAACACTTGCTACATAACAACAGGCTATACTCCTCTACTTCTGAAGACATTGATTTATTTTTTCTTGAAAAGGGAAGCCTTACACTATTCTGATGAAAACAGTGGGTTTGATTATTTAATTCAAGATACCAAAATGCCTCAAACACATCCTCAATGATAAACATGACATTGTATTCTTTTGCTTTAGTCTAAAGAGCCCTCTAGTGCTCACCAACAGCAGCCATAATATATTATTTTGAACAAGTAAGGAAATTCCTTGCAAATCTCTGCCTATTAGCTCTACCAAACACCTCCAACTAAGGGAAAGAAAATGAATTTTAGGCACTGGGTGATATATCTGCATGAAGAAAATAACTTAAATTCCATAGTTAAGACTGTTATTTGGAAAATATGTTTATGATGCTTTCTGTATAATTTTAAAGGACTCATGAGTTTAAATAACATTTCAGTCATCCACTCACAACATTCATTGATGAAATTTATTTATATATTGAAAAAGAGCCTTCAGTTTTCAAAATTATTTTGCTCTCTCAGTCACCACTGATGAAAGTCAGTGACTAATGGATCACGCTGCAATTACCTCTGGAGAGGTATTTTTTTCCATAGAGGTTCTATTCAGGTAAGTTCATGAAGCACCACCCCATTTCCCTTTACACAATTAATTGCGAAAACCTTCAGACCATGTGGTGGAGAAAAGGTGCTATTAGCTTAAGATTTATTCATTCACATCCCCACTCCCTCATCTGGGTCAACAAAACTGCCTGTGGAGATAAGCTGTGAACCACACCACGACATTCCTCAGTGCTACCACAGGCTGTAGAAAAAACATAGAGAATACACCTTCAAGTTCCCTATCCACCACCTGAGAAAGGATTTTAACCCATTCCTCCACTGGAAAGAGCTGCAAGACAGAGATGTGGCAATCCATAAAATAGCACAAAATATTCTTACATTTTGTCCAGAGGGAGTCTACTGATAGACTAAAGTGAGCCACTCTGTCATGTCCAATGACTCGAGTTCCTGCTCCAAAAAAAGTTTAGGTTAGCAGTACAGCACTTGTTATTGAGTCTCCCACGAGTAACAATGCAACAATGGATTTACCAGCAAGGGGTGGTAAATCCAGGCATCACAGAATGAATACCATTCCCTTTTTTAAGGGGAAACTGATTCTTATCCAAGCAGCTGTAATATTAGAATGAAGTCAGTACAAGATTGTAACTGATTTCCTTTTCTTATCCTAACATCAGCAAGTTACTTTCAGTTACACCTTAGAAACACTATTTTGTCAACTGCAGTCACAATCCAGATGTGAAACAAAAAATGTATTCCCTGCACTTCAAATTTAAGAAATTACTTGTACACTTACAAACACATGCCGGCATGTTATTCTTTCACTGTGCAACCAGTATCATACAGAATTCCATACCCAGACTTTGCAGGAAGCTTTCAAAAAAAAACCCCAAAAACCCTGCAAAGCCCCCCAAAGCACCAAACCTCCCCTCTAGTTTAGCTGAAGACCTATCTGTCTTGTATTTACAGAGACACAGACAGAGCCTTTGATGTTAGCAACAGCAAAGGGTTGGATAGAACACTGCCACCCTTAGAGACATGAAGCTTTCACAGGAGATTATGAGGTTACTTCAGCTCTCACAAATCTCCTAGACCTCACCGTGCACCCAAAATTGTCCAGGACAAGGTACCTCTACTGCCTATGTCAGGAGTAGGGAATTTATGTATCTAGAGGATAATGAGATGGCAAAGACAGAACTACTATGTTCCTTAAGATATACAAGTGTAACTTGTGTGGACTGAGTGGTTACTCTGGTACTTCTACATCACTTTAACTCGCCTTGATACAGCTCTTGAAAGTGAATTTAAAAATTTCTCAACCTGAAGGATACTTGTTGTCAGCAAGAGAGGCAATTCTTCATCTACAACAAAGCATTTTCTTTAGGGAGATAATGCAATAAATATCGAAGTATTATGGTATTTTATTCCTGCTTCTTTCATGATTTATAGTAGCTTTTTATATCCCCTGCATGATAGCAATTGAAAAAGGGCCAGAAATGTAATGCTGCAGTGAGATAAAAGCTAATACATTAAATACTCATACAAAAAAAAATTAGATTCCTGTAACTTCTTGATTTCTAGAAAGACTGTGCAGAAGTTTTGAGAACAAAATTTGATTGCAAAGGCATGCCCTCTGACAAGACTGATGCTCATCCTCGAGATGTCTTTTCAAAGTCCACATTTAGATTTGCTGTAGTATAATGATATTTTATGTGCAATCAAAAACACTGCTAAATTAACGGGATTAGGAAGCATAACATCAGCCTTTGTCTGAGCTCTGTTAGGCAGGCTGGACGTATGAAAAGCCACCTAGTGACTGCTTGTTCACTCTTCCATTAAGAGGAATAAAGAATATGTAACACAATATTAACTCCCATATGTTTACTTAGAGGATTTTTACTTCAGGGACTTAAAAGGATACTTTTGTGTTGCAGTTACTGTAAGAACAAGAACTTGTAAGAACAAGAAGTGTAAATTGTTTTCAATACGGAATGAAAATGTCAATTCACTTACCTCAGTTACAAAGCGTTTGTGCAAAAGCTTTAGAACTGTTCATAACATCCTAGCATTAGCACAAGCTGGTTATCTAAAAGTAAATGAAATTGATGTTTCCTGTGAAATCAGTAAAATTATCTAGGGAATTTAAGAAAAAGGAAAATACATAAAATCCTGTAGTGAATTTAAGTCTATGGAATTAATCTATTGAGGTCATTAACGACAAGGTCAAAGCGCATACAACTTCACCAAGAACAACAGTACCAGAGAAGAAAACCTTGTTTTCCCAAAGGAAATTTACCGCTACTTTACTATTATTATATTTTCCCATGTAAATTAGAGTTCAATTCTCAGTGTCCTGTTATGATTTCCCTCTTCCTGTAACCTCCATTAGAAAATGAAATGCAGCATGAAAGTAAGCAGACTGACACTAGAACAAATTAATTATGATGCTCTGACATGGGGGATTGGATTGTTTTATTATATTAACGATAATACAGATTAATTTTGAAGAACCCTACTGGTCCTAATTCACAGGAACTAGAGATGCCACAAGACTCTTTTGTTAAAACAAGCAATAATTTCCAAGGTCAGGAAAGAACTTCGCATGCCATTATTTGACAGGAACATTTTCAAATCCTTCCATGACTCAAAAACATGTTTGACAGCTGCTCTCAGGTCAATTGTCACAAACACAAGGTTTCATTTTTACCCTGACATAGCCAAAACGATCAACTAATCTATCCCCTGAGAATGACACAATATTCCAAATTTATTCAACATTTTTTCTTCTCCTCCTTGAAAAAAGGTCAGGGTAAGGAAAACATGAACTGCAGATCCCTATTGAGAGATGACTCTGCAGAGGTCAACTCATGTAAGCATGCATATTTTCTTCATCTGAAAACTGAAAACCATAGCATGAATATGCATCTTCTGCAAAGGCTTTAGAGAGAACTGTAATTCAGTAGTTACAAAGGTTACAAGTGCTTCTGTCTTCATCTTTTAAAAGTACATTGAACAGAAATAATTTACAATATGTAACTTCATACTTCCTGTTCCACATTTGATTAATGATCTATTTTTCTTTTCCACTTCTCAGAGAGACTTCAAAAATGAACGCATTTTCCTCCTTCAATCAAAAAGGTTTATGGATCTCATAAGACTTTACAAAGATCTCTTCAAATGCCCATTAACATTATATGTGAAAGGTGAGGAGATTTATACATTTGCCTGATATGCTTTTAACCCATTTCAAGTGAAATAAAAGTCCAATATTAAAAATTTTACAACTGTTTCATGTAAAGTCAAGTATGAACTGAGCTCCTAGTTGCAACTGAAGCTACTTCAAATTCTGTGGAACACAGACCAAAGCAGGGAGCCGCTGCACAATGGCAGTACATGCTACAGCCACCATCCTGCCTGGCAAAACCAGTCTGTAGCCCTGTACTTAATGTTCACCTCTAGTTATGAAGCTCTAAAGAAAGCAGCCACCAGTCCTTCACAGGCCTCACATGGGAAACTGGTTGGATTATATGGAATTAAGAAGGGTGTAACACTAAAATACAACATTTCAGAGCAGATAGTAATAGGAAACAACCAGAAAAGCAGCCTAACTCTTGGACCTCCCAGAGGCAGCTGGAGTGCTCACTTCTCAGCAGTGCTGTTCTGAGCACATGTCCAGGGGCTGCCTGAAACTGTTCACAGAATTTAGACAAGAGCAGTTTTGATTCCCTGCATTTACAGCATTGATCCTTATGGTAACATATAACATGATAAGCAATATTTGGCACATAAATCTCCCATATTTAAATAACATTATGAAACCTGATTTTAATCAGTTATTAATCACAGGCTTGTGTCCGTAATTGTCATTCCTACAAAAATACACTCAAACCTTTATGATCATGCCTTCAAAGCACAAATTTACCAACACCGACATAATAAAAAAGAAAATAATGTATTAGAATTCAGCTCCATACATTAGAACCAACAACTTTTCTCTTTTAAAATAAACATAATTGGGAGGGCAATAGGATTTGAGAACTTTTAGAAGTGTTCTTTGCAAAAGTCATTACATACCTTTAACTATTTGTTTAAGTTTTAATTAAGAAGTGGTGGGGGGGAAACAACCTCTCTGGAAAGTTGTCCAGCTCCTCAATGGTTTGCTGTGTACTTTAGTATCTGTGGCTCACATGGCACAGGTACTGGGAGATTGCTCTAAGGTCTACCTGGAGCCTTTTCCAGGCTGAACTACACCAATTCTCTCAGCCTGTCCTCATATGGAAGGTGCTCCAGGCCTCTGATAATCTTCAAGGTATTCCACTGGACCTGCTCCAACAGATCCACATCTTTGTTATGCTAGAGGCCCCAAAAGCTGGACACAGCACTCCAGGTGGGGTTTCACCAGAGCAGAGCAGAGGGGCAGAATCCCCTGCCTCAACATGCACTTCTTTTGATGCAGCCCAGAACGCAATAAGCTTTCATATTCACGTTTTTCACCCACCAATTCCCCTTAGACCTTCTCCACAGGGCTGTTCTCAATCCACTCATTTCCCAGCCTGTATCCATGTTTGGGACTGCCCCAACCCAGGTGTAGGATCTTGCACTTGGTCTTGTTGAACTCCATGAGGTTTGCATAGTCCCATGTCTCTGGCCTGTCCAGGTCCCTCTGGATGGCATCCCTTTCCCTCCAGCGTGTCAACTGCACCCCTCAGCTTGGTGTCATCAACAGACTTGCTGAGTTGTTTTTGCTCGTACTACTCAAGTACAAGCAGTAGTCCTAAACCTAAAATAACATTAGTGAACAAACAACTCACTGTTTTCTCAGAACACATCCCCCCTTTCCCTTGTTGTTAACGTCATCAGGTTGTCTGAGTTGAGCTTGAACTAACAGCTTTATATCCCAAACTCTTGTGTCAGAGGGCCAAGGGGAGAGAATGGATAATGAGTAGGCAAATGATAAATGAGTGCTTTGTGGCAATCACCCAGGAGATGGACATAGAGAGGCAGGAGCTCAGTAAATCCACACACACCAGTATTCTGGATGAGGGAGGTCCTCAGAGGCCATCAGTTCCCTACTGCCACCCCAAGGGTATCACCATAAGCATGCTCTTAATCCCTCTATACATTGTGCCAGTCCAGCTTCTGCCTGTGCTTTAATTCATTCCGCACCCCTTCATTCACTAGTTGGATCTCCTGAGCTGATAGACAACAGGACCATCAGAGCGCCCTTAATTCCCAGGCAGCAACTCAGGATAAAGTAGCACACGCATCTGTCTTCTGAAAATAAAGAACCAGGATACAAACCACACAAGGGGAGTCAAAGGTAATGAGCATGTAATCAGTGCTGAAGGGTACGCTGCACACTCTGTGACTTTTTTTAATGCCTGCCTTTTACAGCTTTTGTAAATTAACACACTTAGCAGGCTGGTGGGAATCTGAGTCATCTGTAACATAAAATCAATGTATTCAAATGTTAAAAACCAGCGAGTACAAGTTTCAGGTTTTAGGAGATATTAGAATTGTAATTTATTTTGCTATTAAAAATATGTCCACTTATATTATGTAAAAAATCTAATGTTTTATTCAATAAATAAAACATAGAACTATTATTCATATTACTATACATTTGGTTTTAAGACCCAAGTCAGCTAATCTCTGAGGATACTGCAAAATCCAATGATTAAGACTGGTTTTTCTTAACACACACAAAAAAGAGAAACATTTCATAAGAGCTAAAAAACCCCAGAAGGATTCAAAACAATTAAAAGAGTGGTTTGTTTTGTTAATGACAAAGTAGTTCTAATTCTTATTAAATTTTCCCTTTATGACAAAAGACCAACTTTTTTGATTCAAAAGCAAATCATTAGAACTGTGAGGACAGAAAGAAACATATCCTCAACTGAAATTTTACTCAGATTTTTACATTGTTATTTTAAATATTTAGATATAATATAATGCCTCCAACACATTCCAATCTGGTGCAACTATGGGCTTCCCCTGAAAGATGAGCTCCTACTTGCCTCCTTCCCCCTCACATCTTTCTTCCTTAGCTTCCTCTCCACCAGACTTGGTAACCATGCAACCACAAAGTAAGACAGTCCAGCTGACTCATCTGACAGAAGATTTAATCAGTCTTCTGCCAAACTTCAAAAAAAAATAAACATTTTTCATCAGACCAGTGTACTGGACTTGCCCCAGCAACAGAGGAAGTATATGAATTGGTACAGAAATATAATAGAAATGCCACGGGAATGGCAGTTGTACTAGACAGCATCATATCCATGCTCAGGGCATAGTTTTAAGCTAAAACTGACCTAACTTCATCTTACCTCCCAAAAATAAAGAGGGTCCTGACTTCTAATTTGTGCCGGAATAGCACTGGTGCAGGCATGTGGTCTGCAAGGTCTGGGCACTGAGCAGAGCCTTAAATGACAAAAAACCTGATCCCTTTCCAACTGGTCCATGTCTATTATCCAGTTAATCATGCTGCCAAGAAGAGCTAGAGGTAGCATAAAAGAAAGCAGCAACACGTGGTGGGTGGCCAGGAGGAGGACAGAGACACCCCCTCCGGCAGAAGCACAGACTGAAGGTATTCCCATGCAAAATCGAGGACAAGGGCAATTCCTCCAAGGGCCCAGAGTAAGGTAAGGAAGGAGAGGAGCTCCACCTCGTGAGGCCAACAGGCACCAACTGGCACATTCATTCTCTAATCCTTACACACTCCCTGTGTGATGGATGAATGATCAGGCACATGTGAAACTTTCCCGTGTTTGAGTGGGTTCTACAGTTTTCACATCCTTCCACTCCCCAGTATTGTTCATTTTCTTCTGACGGTTTAATGAATGACACAGAGTGATCCCACTAGAGCAGCACCACTTTTGCAATAAAGAAATAGGAGTTCTCTTCAATAAAACCAATTGTTTCACTTAAGCTGTTTTTGTTTTTTTCTTCCCATTTTCATCTCATTGTACACTGGAAGGATCTGGAAATCTACTGCCACACAAACATACAATAACTGCACATGCAACATTTGTCCCTTCACCCCTCTCCTCATAAGCTATAAACATCAATTAATGCATTTTTAAAATTACCTTCAGATTTGCTTTTAAAATATCCTGAAACACTTGAGTTCTATTGGACTTTTTCAAATGTATCTGAAAATGTCAATTGGCACAAACAAATACAGACAACTTTACATATTATACTATATTTTCCAGAATCAAATACAACACAGAAAGCAAAATGGGCTCTGCAATGATGACAGAATGCAAGTAAGGAAAAAAACCTGCATTCAAAGAAACAAGTTTTAAAAGTCCCAATATACTGTAAGAATGAAACATTAAATTTACATGAGCAAAAGACAGAATAGAAATGGTTGCAAGTCTATGAACACTACTTATACCAGCCTTTACAGAAGAATCACAAGCACAAAACCAGGTATTGTCAGAAGAAAGCAGAAACCACCACCTAGTAGTATTTCCAAAGAAGCTGCTTCCAACTGCTCTGGACTGTTTCAATTCATTTTCATGACTGTTTCTCTGAGGTCAGGAGCAGAGCCCATGCCAAAGAACATGATCTGTTTCACTAGTCAGAAGGGAGTATTTGGTTTGGGAAGCACCAGGAATGTTTAAGGGGGCATATTTTGGGGTTTTTTTGCAGGTTACCACCCAGAAAAATCCAGATTATTTGGTCTAGATTACAGAAGAAGAAAGTGAATTGTGATTACTTACAGGTTATAAAGAAGTTCAATGTACATTACTACACACTAAGTTTGAAAAGTCAGTGTTCCTAGCCAGAACCACATACACGAGAAAGATTCCACATGTTCATCCAAATCAATCTGTACAGAATGTAATCATAACTCCAGAGAAGGAAGCGTGCCTTACCCCACCACTAACTGCATTCAAAATTTCCTCTTGCAGTTTCTCCAGGATGGCCTCAGTGCGTGACGATCTTTGGAATCAGGGATGTCCACATGAGAAGCAGACTTTCATACTGCTTGAAAAGTGTGGAAAGATATTCAAGAATACATTCAAGAATTGCATGGATGAAGAAAAGGACTCTTACAGCTTATCTACAGAAAGAAGTTACTCTTCTTTGTATTAACTGAGGGTATGAATATACAGTACAAATTCAAACACTCAACAACTACATCCACGTGCAGTGAGCTGAACACTCCAGTATAATGAGCATTATAATTCAGTATAATTTACATTGAACAAGAATATTCAGTAACACCCAAAACAGGAGCCAGTGTGGTGCAACGGGTATTGTGTACATTCTGCCTTTTTCCCCAGCAACCACTCTTGGAAGAAGTGTTTTCAGTATCAGTAAAATACAAACTTACACCAAAAAAACCCAACCAACCAACCAACCAAAAAAAACCAAAAGAAACAACCAACAAAAACCAAACAAAAAAAACACCAAAACCACCCCTCCCTATACAGTTTAACTTAACACAGATTTCCAGGAGAGAGCTCATTCCTACTTCACTGCTTGTAGACTGCTCATTTACAGAGATGTTCCTGCTAGTGACACAGGTCCTGCCAAAACCTGCAGCTGAAGATGTCAGGGAACATTGAAGATGTTACCCCTTTTTGCTGCCTGCCTCACTTTCTGCCAAAGATGTCCATTGCTGCAGCACAATAAGCAATCTGTCCGTGCCTTGTGCCCCCCCAGTTCACAGCCCACTGTATTTGCTTTCTCTGAGCATAAGTTTGAGCTATGTACCATCTGTGAACCACCCTGGCTGCTCAACAAGTATCCACGTTGTTCTGCTGCTCTTTGTCCAGCAGACTGAGGAGAGGAGCAGAACAGAGAACTAGGCATAGTAACCTCTGCAATCACCCTACCACGACTTAGAAGGGTTTATTAGCCAAAACTTTCAGGAAGATTAATTTGAAAAAGCTTTTAAAATGTATTAGTTAAATTACAACTGAAGTTTAAAAGTGATTGTAAAATGCTCTTGTTTAATTCACTTAAGAAGTAAATTTAACTTAATTTACATTAGAATTCACAAACAAAAATCACTTCCAAATAAAAGAACCCATAACAGATTTGAATGTGATTTAACTGATAAACTTTTGAAGTTAGCTCAAATTCATAATACAGAATGTCCATGTAGTAATTTGGAATATTTTTCCTGAATGTTCCTATGTACACAAGCTTAGAGACTGCTATTCATTTTTTCTGAGACACAAAATGCAGTGAAGACAGAGGGCTGTGTTTAGCACTGGGCAGGAAGGTAGCTATGAAGAAGTGTGAAGTGAAAGCGTTTCAAGTAAGTATTTTTGTGAGGCACTCGCAAAAATGACAAAAATGGCTCTGTTGCCTAGCTCATTTTTCAACTGAATTACTTAACCAGATGGAAAGCCAAGATATGTGACCTTCTGTGCCAAGTAAGGTCACATATCTGGGTTTTGGCTTTTGTTTTTTTTTTTAAATAAAGTTTAAAAGTAGAAACTACTCTGAAAAGACAAGAAAATTTTTTTCGGAAAACTGAAGGTGAATGCATTTTCTAAAGGGTAATTGCTTAGGCAATTAGACACACAAAAAAGGTGTAATCTAACAACACTCAGACTTCTAAGAAAATACATGTATGATACCACCCCTGTATTGTTGATGGTTCTGATGCTTACTGCAGGCCAAAATCTTCCTTGGCAAGTCACCTCTTGAACACACCATGAAAAAAACCCAGAAAATTACATATATACACATTTTAAATAAGAAATAGCCACAACATAATTAAATTCTTACTCTGATGAGAGCCATGGCATTCGTTTTTAATAAGCCTTAGGTTCTATAGTTAATGCTAGATCCTGCTTCACTTTTCAGCATCTGCATTCCCTCACAGCAAAGCCTGCAGCAGATTAGATGGAGGCTTAAACTTATAGATTGAACTGACATTTACAAGTCAGAAGTGACACACAGAAACTCTGCAATTGAATCACTCAGTCTGTGTACACTCCCAGCTGGTTTCTGTAATAGGATACATCAGATTGCAATTTGCCATGGACAAAAAGACTTTTCCCACAGTTGCTACATCCAGGACTTCGTTAAAACATTGGAAAGATTTACGAGGCTTTAGGACCTGACAGACTTAATAGCAAATTTTAAGGCAAATCAAGCAAATTGTTAGTGTTTTGGACATGTTTACTTTTAAAGCCCCAAAATGGGAAGTGCTATAGAACAACCAAACCTAATAATATTAGGTAGTACAATCTTATATAAAGCTTTAAAGCCTGTTACACAGATGTTAGCTATGTTACATTATTAAGGTCCACAATCCTGCACACAACTGTAGAAACCCTGAGTATGTGAATAATCCATCTTTATCTGGTGAGCAAATCAGGAAACCACTCTCATAGGTACTTACAGCATTGGGGTTTCAGAACCTATTTCTGAGAGGCAAGAGGACAGACTTCTTCCAACACATCAGAGTGTTCAGGTTACAAAGCTCATGTGTGATCAAGGATCTTGTAATCAATGCTGCAATCCACCACCAAAAAGTCTAATTCTCATGAATAATAAAAGCTGCTTTACATAGTGGGTATTAAGTATTTCCCTTAAGGCCTAACTAAGCATCCAAGGAAGTCTCATCTCACTGAAGGCAGCAGCAAATGTAGTAGGTATTAATTTGTACTAATTTACAGCAGTTTAAAAGGACAGTGGTACAAGCCTCACCAAATGGTAGCAACCAGGGTGTAAGTCTTTCAAAAGACAAAATAGCATAAAGCAACTAAAAGTAAACTAGAAACAGACACCAGAATTTCAAAATATTTTTTCAATCTTTTATTTCCAAAGTAATTAAATCCTCAATGCGAAATGGCCAGACTAAAACTGTCAAATTATACAGTTGTGTTTATATAACGCCAGTCTCTTTCTCAGCTACATTTCAAATGGGAAAAGCATACAATTTTTTTTTTAATCAAAACCAGGCAAAGTATTTTCCCATAAGCTTTCCAGGAAAGTAAAGCTCTGGACTAAAACCAAACATAAAACTTTCATCGGGAAAGGAGAATATTTCATTGAATTGTGAATATGCAAAGACAACATTCAGACATAAAACGATGGAGAAAATTCTTATGTAACTTTCCACTTTGCAGCTACTACAGACTACCACCTATTATAACAAGAACATAACATAATTTATTTCAAAAAACTCAACTGAATTCAAGGCACAGGCATAATATTGTGTGCTCTCTACTTCTGTCTGATTTTTGTACACTAATCTTCAGCATCAGAAACAAATGCTCAAAAAACATGAGAACATGTTCTACTCCACAAAGCCACTTTTGTCCACATAACTATGCATGTTTTGTTCCAAAAAGCAGTAGATAATTTCATAGAATCATAGGATTTTGACAAGTTTGGTGGTTTACATTTTTCCAGTATTAAAGACTTTTAGCTTATTTATAAAAAAATTACTAGGAGAAGCTGGGTTATTTATTTTGAAATAGGTATCACCTTCCTCTAAGCTGAAGAAATAAAAAAAATACCTGCAACAACAAAGGTTCTGTAAGAAGAAAAGGTCTGAAGTGTCTTGTAAAATTATTTATATAAAAACTGTAGAGTAAAATTTGAAACACTCCAGAAACTTTTGCAAAAAATGAATAAACCCAAGGTCTAGTTCACCAATTCTTAAATCTTTTAAAATTATTGTAATACAGCTGTGGATACTGGACCATTAATAAGTTTATGTGAGACAATTGTTCTATATAGTGTTCTAAATAATGCACCATCTTAACCAACACATTGAAAAAATACCAGTTTTGAAGTGAATTTAGCATTTCAAGATCTACCTTAAAATCTGCTCACAGTGTACAGAAAAATGTGGGAGTGAGAATACAGGAGACATCAGACCTGTGGATACTTTCCTCTCACTAACACCTCTTTGCCCTAAAATAGGGCACCTACAGTAACAGATGTTTGCTTGCTTTGTGCTGGAATCCTGAAAAGCACAAACAGCCAAAGTTCTAAAGTTACCCCCAAAAACTGAAGAAAATAATTGTGTTGCAGTTTTCATGCCAACAAACCATGCATAATAAAACACATACACATTCACAAACACAGAAAAGAATATTAGGTAGTGAAATTCATCAGCTAATATCCAGTAAATGTTCTGAATTCCAGCTGTCCCAAATCCCACCTGCCTTCCATGGATGGCAACCCAGTGTTTCATCCTAACACACTGAGCTGTAGAGCATGGTGAGGCTGCTGCTTCATAGGCAGCAAAACCACCAAAGGAGACAGAATGGGCATCTGAACCATTTCCAGATAAACTGTTCCTGTTAGCATTTAAAGGTCTTCTGGGATTGTACAGCTTGATCGGTTTACTCTGCTCTTTTCTACTGACTTTTAGGAAAGATGTTGTAAATTTCCATTTTCTTTTTCCACTGCCCACACGGTATGGATGGAAATCAGCAGACTTGCAGCCTATTTCCAGTTTTGCTATTAAATAATATTCATACTATGTTAATCCTCATTTTACTAAGACATAAAATGGGAAAAAGAAAAAAACCCAACCAACCAAAAAAAAAAAAAAAGGAAAAAACCACTGACTTTACCTGAGCAGCTAGTCCAAATTTAGTGTTTTGGAGGTGGTTTCACTTAGAGACACTAACTGGCAAATTCCAACTAGTTTAAGAATTTTACTGAGCTAGTCTGTAAATTTTCTGGAAAAGCTTAACCAGCTACCCACAGATGCATGCGGATAGCAATGTGATGTTATTCCTGGAAAGTCTATTTGTAATGTCCACATTTCAGAAGTGGCGTCACTCATCTTCAGGCAATTCAATACTCAAATTCTGCCTTCTGTGACATCCCTGCAATAATTTTGACTTGCACAGGGATTGCTGTAACCGAAGTATTTTACAGAAGCAATCTAATTTTCAGAACTACATCAAGTAAAATAGTGTACTGATATCATCTGCAAAATAAATAGGATACTAAAGTACTGATTTCCATGTAAGTGGATACTCTTGTGTTTGAGTATTTTGATCAGAAAGGCTTAGCCCAACTTTACAGGCATGACTTAAAATACAATATACAATTCCATTAACCATTTTGAGAACTTACATAGCTTCCATTCACTGGGCATCACACAATGTTTCATTTTTTGAGCAAGCTTCAGAACATCCCTGTTAGAGCACGGTGCTAACAGCACCAAGGTTGTGGGCTCAATCCCTGTATGGGCCATTCACTTAACAGCCAGACTGAATGATCCTTGTGGGTCCCTTCCAACTCAGAACATCCTGTGAATGTGTAATTATTTACTCCATATTATACCTACAAAGCCCAGGTACAGAAACCTTCACTAATTTGTCTTTGATGACATAGGATGTGACTATCAGATTCATACACATAAGACTTGAAACTTCTAGTTCCATACTGAAAAAGCCTTTCCACTTTCTCAAAGATGAAGATTTAAGCAATATTTGGTAAAACATATTTAAATCTTGAGCAAATGTTTTCTAAAATCCAGCAACACATGTAAATACCCTACTTTATTCTAGGAAGACTTCAGAATGTATCTGTTATTGTCATGTGAAAAGGACTGAAACACGAAAAAGTCTGCTTAAACAAACAATAAAATTTACAACTACAAGATTCTCTTCCGTACAGAAAAAAACGTTGAGCAGCCATTCAAGATCAGTGAATTTAAGTCAGTGTCCTCCTCCACAAAGAATGGCTGAAGTCCTAAGAGTAAAATTTGGGAGAAGTCAAATCCTGCAGAACTGGCTCCAGCCTTTCCAGTAAATATCCAGCTACCTTTCCTTTTGCATAGTAGCGTCTCTAATCACTCCTACTCCGGCATCTTCATTCCTTTATACCATACCAAACTCATGCGTGTCCTTGAATTTCATTCCTACTTGCTACAGGCAAAATTATCCACCTGAAGTTTTAACATTGGGAATTTTCTCTTACCTGTTATATATAATTCCTGCAAGCCAGATTGTTTTACCTAGTAATTACCAAGGTGAAGCCTCTATTTTAAGCTCTGGTAAGACAGAAATTTTTATCACTATGTCCACAGCTGCTAGTCAGGAATGATTTGTTTCACAGCTTTCAGACCTTGCCACATCATTTGAATGCACTACACAATAGCACATTTCAGAATGATGAGCTTCTTCAGCCAGCACATCCACTGGAAAGAGAGGTGAGTGACTCAGTCCTCTCAGCCTAAATGCACTCTCCCTTTTTATGGTTCTTCATAATCATCATTGTATATGGATACCTCTTGGAATTACGTAACATATGCATGTCAGTGCAAATCTATCATGCTCCAAACTTTAAATGAAAGGCATCAATTAAAGTTTACTTGGAAAAATAATAAACGAAAAAGCAGCATGGTGAAGAAATGTTGTGACAGAATATACAAACTTCTAACCTTTCTATATTTAGATTAGGCTGCAGCTCAGCAAAAACTTCACAATGTTTCTTTTAATTTTCCCCTTCGTGTAACAAACAGTTGTCTCACATTCAAAACTAGGTGTTAAACCATGTTTTCTCCAAAATAAGGATACTGCTATTCAAAAAGTGATACTTCAGATAAGTGTTATAAAATTTGTTTCCACTTAAAAGTATTGTAACAATATTTAAGTAAGACTTTGCCAGTCCATTTCCATTCAATCGTACTTGAATATCAAATTTCTGTATAATAAATAAGATAAGGCATTTTCCCTTTACATACATTAGTAATTTAAAATATGTCTTTCTAGGTTCTTATACTGCAAACAAACTTTACCTACACGCCCCCTTAAATATGCATTAACATAGAACAAAAACAAACCGAGACCTGACTTACAAAACAGTAGATCTTCTGTCCTTTGCTAAACCCCTGCAGCTCTCTACACGCTTCCTGCAACTTCCCTTGGTGTCCTAGGCCATGGTGGAGCCCACCTCACACTAAGAGGAAGCCAGATGCAAAAACCAGTGAAGCCTCTGAACTCCAGCCACCAGAGAGGAAAATATGAGCTTCCTTTATTTAAATTGTCTCTCTTTCAGAATGTGATTGCTGGAATCCTTTTAAGACTTTAACTTTTAAAGCCTTTCTGATCTCAACTTTGCAAGTTTATTTATGTGTGTAAACATAATAGTTTGCCTAGAGCCTTCAGTTCTGTCATATCAGAATTTCCACTAAAAAGTCACCAGGACTGAAAGCTTATAGCTTTTAGCCACACAAAACAGCACTGTGGTTTCTTGTCTCTACTAAAAGCATGTGTTACAACTATACTTCCAATTCTGCAAGTCCTAGTAAAGAGGAGAATCAATTAAACTGTGCTTTATCCAATTTACATACAAATCCTGTATTAAAAACTTTGACTTGAGCTGGCAAAGTAAAAAAATATGATGAGCTATTGAACAAATTCAGGCTCCAGTTACAGTCAGGTAAATCTGCAGTAACAGCTCTGAAACAAATAAAGTTACCATGGTGTAAAGTCTGAAGCAGCTGGGAACAGAACTTGATCACCTGGCATTTACTCACTTCACTAAACCTAAAGCACTGCAAGGGACAAACAATGAATAACTACATAATTTGTGAGAAGAAATGCCTAGAAACCCAGGATACAGAGGTGAAATGAGGATAAATGCTTTGCTTCCATACTGAACTTCATGGCTTTTGTGAGCCTAAGCCAGGCCATGGATATTGCTTTAATATGCTATGAATATTTTCAGTGTAAAATTACAGTCATTTAAAAAGAAGGCAAGATTCATACAGAATTCACATGGAATTTTAAAGTAGATTGAATATTACAGCCAGATGTATAAACCTTTAAACAACTTCAGTTGGGATTTCTTTTTCCATGTAACAAATGTAATTGTTGCAATTATGGACTGTGAACACTTGGATACTTTAATATTTGTTTCTGCCTCTAGTTTATGTATTTCGTAGTAAACACTAAGAGACTGAACCTGAAAAGTGTGCAGATTAGTCATAGCAGTAGTCTCTTCAAGGCTAAGAAGCTTTTGTAGTTGCACCTTGCATGTAGCAAAGCACACCTAAAGAAAAGGTATGTGAAAAACAACTTAAAACAACTGTCAAAATTACAGAGAGTACATGCTTACATGAATGTTATCTAAAATAAAAATGAAACCTCAATTAGGCTTCAGAATATTACTTGCAAGTATGCAAAATGAAACCCCCACTAAATGCCACTATCCCATTATGTTAGCCCTGAAGCACACTTGCATTCCGAAGCTTCCAGTCGAGAGGAACCACAGGCAAATCCCACAGCAAACTTCAGTTAAACTTAAAAAGTTCGCCTCTTTTGCAGAAGATAAATCAATTAACACACATGCCTCGAGCCAGCAATCACCTCCTGTTCACCTGAAAGGCGGGGGTGGAGAAGCTTCGGGAGAAGGAGGGAAGGGGCTCGGCTCCCTTCCCCGCGCTTGCAGGTGCCGGTCGGTGCCTACCCGGGCCCCCCGGGGAAAAGCGAGGCGCCGGCGCTGGGAGCGCAGCGCCTCCCGCTGCCGGGGCGCGGCGGCCTCTCGNGGGGTGCTCCGGCCGCCGAGGCCGCTGCCGGCGGCGGTCCCGGGCGTGCAGCTGCAGGCGGCGCTGCCGCCGCCGCCTCCCACAAAGGGCAAATTCATTTTCCACGTCCCGAGCGCGGCGGCGGAAGGGCTCGGTGCCGGGTGGGTCCCACCGCTACCGGGCGGCTGCGGGGGGAGGACCTCGCTGGGGAAAGAAAAGCTTCTTGTCTTCTGGAAAACGTCGCATTATATCATGTCAGGATGATAAGTTATTACCAAGATCACCTTAAATTATTAGAAAGCCACAGTGTTTTCCTTTTTCTCATCCTTGGTTTTTCGGTGGGTTTTTTTTTTGTTGTTGTTTTTTTTTTTAAATAGAGGTTGCCAATACCTGTACACGGTGTGTGTGGAAAACCACTTTGTAGCACAACTTGATGATGAGCTAGGTGCAAACTCCTCCTAGGGAAAAGTAGCAATAGCCCCAGCAATGCTTGCCATTTACAACGAGTTCAAAAATGTGTAATTGTAAATGAATTGTACAAAAACCTATAGACCTGTCAAGTAGAAATTTACAGACTCAAACCTTTAAGACATAAATGAATGGACAGTGTTTCTTTTTTCAAAGTGTGAGTTACATAACATTTGCATTAGCTCGCTGGCACATCCACACACTATTCATTGCAACGCTCTCCCAAGGTAGCTGGAGGCTGGTAACTGAGTGAGCATTCACCGCGGATCACATTCTGTCCTTGCCATGCTTTGCTCTGGAACCATCCTGCAAACACAGCTCCACAGTGAGAAGCGTGTGGGACACTAAGGCAAGGGCCCTTTTACACCCCTCTCCTTGGTGTCAACAGCAGAGTTTTATAGGGCTGTTGCCTGTGGGAGCTACATGTCATCTGTGCAGGGTTTCCAGGCTCCTCCTGTGGATCTAAATACTGGATCTAGCAGTAGATCTAAGTACTTCATTGAACACATAAAAGCTGTGCATGCTTTTGACTGAACATATAGTTGCAGTTGTTACCAAACGCACACAAAGCAGTAATTTTCAAACCCTGCAGAGTAAGATTTGACTTCATGGTAACTTGAAGGTAAACAGAAATCCCCACACAGAGCTCAGTCTGACAACACAGACACAGATGAAAAATGTGCCTTTATATACTACTTTGATTCATTGTCTATCTCTGATGTTTCTTAGTACTTTACAGTTTTGTTGAATCTTGCACATACTTACGCTGAATCATGGCATAAAAAGGGATTTCTAAAGTATAGTGAAAACTGCTTAGATTGATTAATATCAGTTACACATTTCATGTTTGTGAGTATTTGTGTTTACAGGGACAACTCCTTAAGCTTCTTAAGGGTCAGACATGACAAGCGTGGATGATGCAATAGCCTGCTAATCCTGAAACACTGAGAAGGGGTATAAAAAAGGAAGTGAATGCAGGATGCAGGACCCCCTTAGGAAACAGTGTGCAAATTGGGTGTTCTTATCAGTCAACAAATGCAAAATACCTTGCACAAATATGCAGTGAACACTTGGAGATTCTCAGCTTATGTTATTGATCACACCATAACTTAACTGCATACTACTCAAGTAGTTTTCAAGTTCTTATCTTTTAAATTGTATGAATTAGTGCAATTATTGGTTCATATTTAGATTCCCGCTTTCAGTAGCGATTAAATAACCCTTAGATTCAAAAGCCGCACACTGCCCCTAATGTTAATAAAGATGTACTTGGCATTCACACAGAATTTTCTCAGAATTTCACAGGCCAAGCATTTTGACATTTCTAGGAAACACGTTGTCACATGACTGTTAAAAAAACCCTGAAGTGTGGACACACACACACACACACACACACATATTTATATGACTCATACAAGAACACAAAGCAACAGTACCTACATTACTAAAAAGTAGCATCGCATCATCTGTAGCTGTGGTATTTTACTCTATGGATACAAATCCAAATGAGAGGTACTTAGTGTCTGATGCAGGGTACTTTCTCTGCAATTCACAGAAGAACCTTTTCTGTAGTTCTGCCCACAGCAGACTTGCCGGTTTCTGTGCTGACAGCAGGACACTGCAGTAACAGGTCACTTTGAAAACAAAATAAAGGCACCCTGGGGGACTTTGTATACCCTGGGAAGCCTACATTTCTGCTCCCAAAAGCTTCTCATACATTGTTTTGTGCTCTATACTGAGAGCCAATAAACATTGCTTGCTAATACAAGCTGCTCTGAACTAACTGAAAAGAGCTGCTTATATTAATTAACAGCGGCTGGTGACCATGTTTAAAACTGCACTGCCTGGTGCACTTCAGCATAAAATACAACCTTGTAATGTATGCTCAAACATGCAGCTGCCCCTTTTTACAGCACCCTCAAACCAGTTTTCACCATTTAATGCTATTGAGCTATGATGTCTAAGAAACGTACCCTTTGATATCTAAAAGTGAGCCCCAGGTAGCTCCAGGATAACTATGTTTTATAGAACTGGTGTCTGCAGATGGAGCTAGCTGTCAAAAACTCAGTGTCCCTAACACTAGGACTCTGACAGAAAAGGAACAGCCTCTCTATGATGGAATAAGGAGAGCAGGCTATAGGAAGCAGCTCTTAAAAACTGCTTAGAATGACTTATCCCTTTCCAATTTGCTCTTCTTCCAGGACCAAGGCTTTTCGGTTGCATTCAGAACCTTTCATTACACTGTCTAAACACCTTAGATAATGCTAATATTTTATGCCAATATAATTATCCCATCCAGGTCTTTCAAATCTCAGCTGAGATCATATAATTAAGTAAACTTCATCAGATTGGGAGAAGGCAGCAATATAGAAGTGTTGATACAGCAAAGCATCCCAGAGCAGTATATTGAGAATAAGCATTCTTACTCATAGTCAATATGGGAAGATAAAACAGTTTCAAACTATTTTCTTGTACTTAGCAATTTCACTTTAAAACATATCTCATTTTTTTTTTCAAATTGGTTCCCTCCTCCCAAATTCTAGCTTTGCAGATTTTTTCTGAAAAGTCTTCTTAATCTGTATGATCTCAGCCTTATCTGCGAGATGCAACAACCAATTATTAAATTGCTAACAGCATACTGAAACTACTCCATAAACTTGTAAATCAAAAAGATACAATGAAGGGCATAGAAGGTTTCAAAAAACACAATCAAGAGAATTATAGCTGTTGAAGTTCTGCTGGAAGAACCTGGGACAAAATGAAATTTACCTGCACTGAGTATATCCATTCCTAAAATATTGGATTCCGTTTATGTTTAAGGGTCTGCCAGCTACTAAAGTGGTATGACTTCACTAAAAGGAAAGATAATGAAGATAATGAAAGATAATGAAACCATTATCTTCTATTTCTCCTCAAGACGAAGGTGTATCTAATGTGGTATGTGTAGAATATCAACATACGTTGTACAGTTAGGCAAGTCATCTCCACCGGGTAAATATATCCCTCTTTACAAAATGACGACCTAATTTATCGTCACAACCTGAAGCACAGCCTTTAGATGTCTTCTGTCACAATTCTGAATTAATCCAAACCTATTCATCTTATGGGAAGCAGTTTGTTTTCTTCAAACATCTGTCTTGTGCCATTTGTGTAGCCCATGGCTCAATGATATTTTTGTCTCCTTATTGTGTGCTAACAATAAGCTTGTCTAGTTACGTATTGTTGGTAAATAATTTACATTTTCCCTTTTAAAACGACCACCATCTGTGATTGCGCCAGCTTTAAAAAAGCTTTAAAATAAGGAATCTGCATCTCTCTTGCCTAAATTGGGCGGTGATTAATATACAGTCCCCAGATTTTCCTTTTGTACACAGTGTATAAAGCGTAGTATTTCCTAATACCTTTATCCTACATATTGCCCAGAGCAGCTGTGGATGCCCCATCCCTGGAAGTGTTCCACACCAGGTTGGATGGGGGTCTCAGCAACCTGGACTAGTGGAAGGTGTCTTTCCCCATAGCAGGGGGATTACAACCAGATGACTTTTAAGGTCCCTTCCAACCCAAACCGTTCTATGATTTTAAGTATTGGTGTTACACATATTTCCTGGGTTTACTACCACTTCTATGGGACTATTCTTTACATGCATCTAAGATGAACAATTCACAGGAGTGTGACACTCTTCTCATTTCCTCCCTTTTACTGTCCCTTTACCTGGTCCCTCCCAAAGTAAGAGCCACCTACAGCTCCTCACACTAGCCAAGAAGATACTCTTGGGACAACGCGGCTTTGAGACAAGTCACCTGCACTGGCTAGCTCGGGCTGCTTTCCTTCTCCAACACACCGTCTGTGTACTCCTGCTGAAGGCACGTGGAGACCAGCCTGGCCTCCTCTCAGGCTCCAAGACTAAGTCTTAAACTTAAAAATTAAACTCAGGCCACAGCGCGGGTAGCGGGACTAGCCCTCGGCTCTTTCGGGGGCCGCCTGTGACCCTACATTTTGCAGGGCCAAGGAGGCGACCTCACTCCTCAGCCGTTCCTTCCCGTTGGCCGCAACCCCTCGTCCCGCCGCGGCCCGAGCGAGGCGCGCCCGTTGCAGCCGCGCGGGGACGCCCAGCGCCGCACCCCGCCCGCGCCGCG
>VZRS01015014.1:324119-383262 GCA_013398055.1 Ifrita kowaldi
CACTTGCAGGGATGGGGCATCCACAGCTTCACTGCGCAACCTGTTCCAAAGGTATTAGGAAACACTACAAATCATATACTGGGTACAAAAGGAAAGTCTGGGGAGTGTATATTAATCACCGCCCAATTTAGGCAGGACAAGACATGCAGACTCCTTATTTTAAAGCTTTTTTTGAAGGCGGTGTAATTACAGCCGGTGCCAGCTTCAAAAGGGAAAACGCAGCGCCGAGCCCCTCACATCCCCCGCCCCCTTCCTCTCAGCGGGAGCGCGCGCCCGCCGCCGCGCGCGGCCTGACNTCCCACTTAAATAAGTAACTTGTTTAAGTTACTAGGAAACTTGCATGCATAGTTAACCGTGATCAAGTTTGTAGCAGGGTGCAATAAAATGGTGACATCTTAAAACACTTCAGTTTTTAATAGGTAACAGTATCAGCTGCTTTGAGTGGGTGTTTCCGTATGCTTTACAAAAGCACCTTGAAGACTTGTGTGTGAAAAGAATTTATAACCTTTTAGAGTGTTCTTAACCAGACTAGTTGCAGAATGGATGGCAAGTTCTTCTGAAAATTTGTATTGTGTGTACGCAGAACACCTCAGTGATTAGAGAGTGTGAGCAATCACAGTGCCAGCACATTGCTTCTACTGCACAAGAAGATCATGTTTGAAAGCAAGATGCCTGTGTTTTTCATGGATGTTGTTCTACTGATGATGGTTTCCCCTGACTGTTTTCACAGAGGCATACACCATGTCTTCTGTTGATTCATCAAAAGAAGATACAATGTCATCAGAAAAAACAGATGAGAAACAACCTGAAACTGAAAACAAAGCTGAGGAAAGTGATGAAGATGAAGAAGAGGAAGAGGAGGAGGAAGAAGAAGAAAAGGGTACTTGTTTTTCCATTGAATAAATTTTTCTTTAATGAATGCCAAGCTACTGAATGCAGTCTCCTGTGGTTTTTGGCTAATTGTACAATTATTGAGGAGATTCCATGGTGCATCTGTCTCATTGGTCATAATAGCTTCCGAGTAGACTATAACAGGCAACGCTAAAAACAATGGTGGCGATTTTTGACAGAAAAGATAGAAGGAAATGCCAGCATCCTGGACTTCTATACTAGGGATTTTGTTGCTGTTGTATATATTTTTTGATGATTATAGGAGGTAGTGTCCCTTATCAAATTATTTTTTTGCCAGTAACACACTGAAGTGGTCTGTGTTTGCAAAAGAGAAGCTTTTAAGTGTGCAGTAAGTTTGGAAACAATACAGATGTCTTTGCTTAACTACAGTGAATTAATTTTCTGGGTATCCAAATGTAATTATAATGGGTCAGTGGAAATTCCATTTGACTAATTTTAGTAATAAAAAATAGTGGCAATATGATAGGATGAGCAAACAAGGCAAGTTTTTTGTTGTGGCGTGTAATTGAGTAGGGTAGTCAAGGAATACAAAACAGGATGAAGGAACTACTATGCAAAAATGTTAATTTCCATTGTGGAGTCTCCAGGCATCTGTTTTCGAAAGGAAAGCATTTGTGGAAATAGAGCTGTGATATGGCACAGTGAAAACTAAGTCACTGATGCTCTTGGATCCTTGAAAGAGATGAAGTTTGTCTTTAGGAAAGGTAGTAGAAAGAAGACAGATTATGCTGTTTGGAAAACAGCAGAGTAATTAGAATTGAATTTTCAGAAACAACTTTCTTGTGAACATACAGTTATGTTTGCTCTGGTTTTGGCAGTCACACACTGGTTTTGATAATGTTCGTCCAGGTTTTGAAGCTGCTTTCAGATGTTGAAGCCAGGACAGCCCATCTGTTTCAGGATAGTATTACTTGAGGTCAAGTTTTTAGGCTGAAATGTTTAGGTGAAGCTTTAGCTTTTTCTTCTGGAGTGGTATCATTAAATCAGTGATGTGCAGGGTATACATGAAACAACCTAAATGTATTCATTAATAAGCAGTACTAGAATTACTGGCAATAATATTCCTGTAGTCTTAGTGATACTTGTGCCTTGCAGAGTGCTTCTCTGCATAGCCCTGGGATGTGTGGTACAGTCCCACTGCACTTGTGCTTCTGCCTCTCCTGCTGAAATGTGTGGTTCCTCTAGTCCAGTAGTAGGAAACGAATCTGTGTGCAGGCATTGTGGACTCTGCTTTTGCCCATCTGGTGATAGTATTCTTCTCAAGAGTGCTGTTTGTGGAGCTGTGTGCATAGGGACTGCAGCATCCAAGAAGGAGAATGTGCAAACAGTGTCAGTTTTGTATCTGAAAAAGGCAGTGAAAGGAGAGAAGGATGGGTTTCTGAAAGGATGGGTAGTCTTGCAGTCTCCATCGTGGCTGAAGTTACCTTTAGGAAATACCCGGTCTTGTCTTCATGGTTGCGTTGGATACGGGATTCTGGTTAAGAGCTAGAGAGACTTCCAGTTATGTACATGCAGCTCCATAGAATCATGTTGGCTTATTAGCCAAAGGTCTGAAAGTGTCATGGTACCTGGTTATATCATCATCCGTTTTTGGTTTGCTTTTTCAAAGAGTCAGTGTTGTTTTCCCTGTCACTTCAGTCAAATCTGCAATGAAGAATATTGTGTTTAAGGAAGCTGTCTTTTGCAGAAAAGAGTCTCATTGTTGAAGGAAAAAGGGAGAAGAAGAAGGTTGACCGACTGACCATGCAAGTGTCCTCACTGCAGAAGGAACCTTTTACAATTACACCAGGTAAGCTTGACTTGTCACATAAGAATTGTGAGTGTAGGGAATGATAATGAAAACTCTGAAAGGATTAAATTACTAATTTGTTGTAGATGAGACCTAACTTATGAGTCATGACCCTTTTAAAAATAATAAGTCTATGATATGAAAACCCTCTTTTATTCTGTAGCATCAGTTTAAACCGTAAAAGTTACATGATGTTTAAACTTACTTGGAATAGGATCTTCAGTCCCTCACCACTACTAACAAAGGCAGGAGCAACTAGAGTAGAAAGAAATGCCAAGTCCTTGTACCCTGATCTAAGTAGTATCAAGTAAGGCAGGTAAAGAGCCTGTCAGGATGTCTAAGTGAGAGGAAAAGGCCTGCTTAATGTTTGACCTGTTGTAATGTCTAATGCTATTTTTAAGTATCTTCTTTGCTTTTTAAAAAAACAGTAGAAACTTTAAGTTATAAACACATAGGTATATATGAATGTAATCAATAACATAATTGATTTTAATTGTTTCAGGAAAAGGACAAAAACTCTGTGAAATTGAGAGGATACAGTTCTTTCTGAGTAAGAAGAAGACAGATGAACTTAGGAACCTGCACAAACTCCTCTACAACAGGCCAGGCACTGTAGGAATTTCAGTCTTGTATATCCATTAGTTCTCATGTATAGTGAAAATTTTTGTAGTGCAGTTTTTTACATTTGCTCATATGGATCTATTTCTTAAGTGCCATTTATTACAAACTACTTAGAAAATGGGTATTTGCAGGACCAGTTAAGTAAGTCTCCTTTTTTTAACTCCTATAAACCCTCTTCCTATGAAAATCCTGTGGCAAGGTGTACTAAATTGAAAGTCTCTTGAATGTAGATTGGTTGGGTTTTTTTAATGGGAGAATGGTGGATTACCTTACAAGGATGAGTTGGAAATAATTTATGATTCACATGCTAAAAGCTGCTGACATGCAGATGACACTCAAAATACTCCATGTATTAATACATTGCTGCTTGCCTACTATTTTTCTTCCTTTGTTTGCACAAAGCAGTAGAAAGATAAATCTGATAAAAATCACTATTAAGGTTTTATATATAACAGTTTTCCTAAGAGAATTAAAATATGACATTGTCCATTCTGTATTTAAGGATGACACTTAAAATATAATGGCAAATCTTTCTTGGAGTGGTTTATGTATCAGTGATTATGCCTTAAATTTCAGAGTAAATATGACCCGTTTTCCTTTCTAATGGAGGCAAAATGGGAAATTAAGGTAGATTAAATTGTACTATTTCTATACATTTACTATAATTATTGGAACTTTTAAAAAATATCTTTGTGTATATTGGAGACTTGAACAGCTAGTGTAGAAACCAGGAACTGAATAGTACTAGTACAGATGCAAGCTAGGTCTAATATCTCAGACCACTGCTTCCAATGCAGTGTTTGTTTAAATGGCAAAGAATGATCTGTTGCCACAAGTATTCAGAAAAAGAACATACCAGTATGGTTTCAGTCAAAACTATATTTAATCAGAGTTTTTGGGAACTCAGAATGCTGTTTAATATAGTGAAGGTCAGATCTTGTCTTGTATGCACCTATTTGTATGTGCTTTTAATTGTAATTAACATGTTTAATAAAACATACCAGTACCACCTGCAAATTTTCTTTAGGTGCTGGACAAAGCTCTTTGGAAAAGGAGCTCATCTTTGGTAAATTATAAACTAATGGAGAAACAGTAGAAACAACATTTGTAGGAGTATTGAAAGCAAATTCCAATTATTCTTGATAGTGTTATAAAGATCTCAGAAGACTGAAAGATCTGGGGTTATCTTTTAACTTCTTTTCTTTTTTTTTTTGTAAAAGGAGATGAAGTGAAAACAAAGAACTTAAATACATTTGTGA
The DNA here is from genome assembly GCA_013398055.1 of Ifrita kowaldi. Classification (NCBI taxonomy): domain Eukaryota; kingdom Metazoa; phylum Chordata; class Aves; order Passeriformes; family Cinclosomatidae; genus Ifrita; species Ifrita kowaldi. The sequence goes on from VZRS01015014.1 coordinate 328,701, forward strand.
TCTTGATGGGAGCACTTTTCCCATTATAAGGGCTGTTGCAGTGGAAGTTCAATCAAAATCGGATGTCAGGTGTAATGGTAGAAGTTGTAAAATGGGTGGTAGGTAAATGCAAAAATCGATCCTGCTAAATAAAAGGTTCAAATATACAGTCATGTAAGACTTCAGAAAAGCTAATGAAGCAAATTTACTGTGGCAGATCATAGAATAAAAAATGAATTCCCTATTTTTTAACAAATTACGTGATACAAAGCATACAACAGTCTTCATAATGTTGTAGTTTTGCAAATCTGAAAATCATCATGCAGTACATTCTAAATGAGCTTGAAATGGCAGGTGACTTTGTCTAGTAAATTATTAAAAGTACCATAGTCACAAGAAGTTGAAGTCAATTGTTGTAATTTTTCTGTCATGAGGTAAGTAAAGGCGTAATCCATGTAGGTTTTAACTTATAAGGTGTGGCTTTGTCAACAGCAAGCTTTATGCTAGAACAGATTTTTCTTGTATAAAAGATTAACAAATGTAATTGGATGAAATCTTTTAAACCGCTTGCAATGAAAAGTAATCTCTGTGCTCTGTTCTAGGTTGCATCCCTAAAGAAGAATGTGGGTCAGTTCAGTGGGTTTCCATTTGAAAAAGGAAGTGACCAATACAAAAAGAAGGAAGAAATGTTAAAAAAGTAATGATCTCTTGATACTTAACATAGCTTGACTCATGCTGTGCACTCTATTTTTTCTTTTTTATTCTTCCAAAATTTTACTTGAGATTAAATTTAAACTATAAGCCAGGTGGCTGTTTACTAGAGCTGTACAATTTTCTTCTGAGTTCATTTTAATCACACAAGCTGGTCTCTTAAGACAGTTTGAAATGTATTAGGAGTTAAATTGTGAACATTTTATTCACAATTCCTACATTCCTGGCTTTAACTATTGCATGCTAACTAGCAGATTCTTCTGCCAAGTGAGAGGAAAGCATTATTTCCCCAGGGCAAGCATAGTGTTGTGAACACATTGTACTTTATTCGTGGTGCAAACCTGCATCCTTCTATGCCTCAAAACCTTCCTTCTTCAGAATCAAAGCCATTTCTGCTTATTATGTATTAAACCTACTAGAATTGCTGTAGCAACTAGTCTCACAAACTTTTTTTTTCTTTTTTACTGTCTCCCTTCATAAGCTGCCTTTCCATGAACAGGAGAAGCTGCTGCAACTTAGTTTTGGCTGGACTGAAAGTGTTTAAAATGCCCTTGCATTTTTGTGTAGCTAGTTGTAATGAAAGAACTAATAACATCTACACAACATGTTCTAAAACTGGGGGTTTTTTAGTGCCTGTTTGTTGATAGTGGAAAGGCTTCCAGAATTTGGAATTTTCAATTTTTTCTTCTTCAGATGTGCAGTTGTCCAGGAGTAGAGTTTGTCAAATACATGAGAATCTACAAGATAAACTCTCTCTCCTCACCATTTCCCATAGGTTTAACTGGATAATTCTCCTTATCAAAAAAAAAAAAAAAAGTAATTTTGCACTTTTTTTTTTTTGTATTTTCCATATGAAACAACTGCTAGTTTAGTCTTCAGCAAATATTCTGAAACCTGGTTGCATTGGGTTGCATATGAAGGTACCGAGCCCCGTGTGCTTGCACTACTTTGGTAGCTTCTGCTGCTGTTTGCAGCTGTGTGTGGAACACAAACTGTTGATCAGTTTGTTAATTTGCTCTGCCTCTGTGGTTGATTTTTGCCCAGACTGTACACTTGCATGCCATATTTTAACAGCACTGAACAAGATAAACAAAGGTCAATATGTATTTTGCAGAACCTTACTATATAGATCATAAAAAATGTAATACTTTTTTTTACTATGATTCTTTAACTTTCTGTTTTTATATTCTACTGTACAAATATACAGATTTGGGAATTCTGTTTTATTTTGCTTTATGTAATGTCGTGCTGATTCTTTGCTTAACCATAGATAAGACTGGAAGTTGATTGTGTATATGTATTGTCAGGTGGCAGGCACAAACTGGACAGCAGCTTCTAGCAGTCAAATGTTGACTGTTTAGGATGTGATACTGAATCTCTTTTTTTCTTTTTTTTTTTCCCTACAGATTTAGAAATGCAATGTTGAAAAGTATCTGTGAAGTTCTTGACTTGGAAAGATCAGGAGTTAATAGTGAGCTCATAACCAGAATATTAAACTTCCTAATGCACCCAAAATCTTCAGGCAAGGTGAGATGCAGGTTGTTACGCTTGCTTTTATAGCTTTGTTCTGATGGAAAATGCATCTGTTCTCTATTGCTCATTGCTTGCTTGTTTCCAATGATGGTACAATTACTGTTTTAACTTACTGAAGTAGAAATGACTTCTTGAAAGAGAGTAGTTCTACTACTGCAGGCACCCATAATGGGGTGAAGACTTAAACAGAAATTCTGTTTACATGGAGGTGTACCCATTACACACTGTTAGCACACAGAACTGTGAGTTCAACACATGGAGCTAATTAGGATATCCATCCCCAAATACTAGTTACCTTCTGCTTTGTGAGTGGAAGAGAATAGATACATGAAAGGACTGGAAAATCAAGTGTCAGATGTTTCCTGTGTTTGCTGTATTTGGCAAATGTATGTTATCACATCTGTACATCACCAAATTGGAATTTGTGATGCAGGGTACAACAACTTGATTTAGCTAGTGTATGCTAGTGCACTAGATTCAGAGTGCCACTGCCAAGATTACTAAACTCTGTTGTTAATCTTCTTGGACTTTCAGTTTTTAATCTAGAAAGTAATACTAAAATAGTTGCACTGTTGCTCAGGAAATCAAATCTATTCCTGACAAACACTGGTAAGTGATGTGAATAAGGGGTCTGCATGCTGCTTTAGGGACACAGGCACTGAGTTATAGAAAAATACAGGTTTGCGTAAGACGTGACAAAATTCCTGCCTTTAAGTCTTCTGAGTTGTCAGCTGGTTTGTAACCAAAAGAAAAGGCTTGCTTTTATGGATTGGTAGGTAAAAGAACAACCTAGAAGGAACCTTTCTTGCTTCCCTTCTCTAACGCCCAGCCTTTGAAGATTTGTTTGCCTAGGGAAGGGGTGCATTTAGCTTAGAACTGAAACTTCATTTTGCTCATCTCTATCTCAATAATGAACAGTTGCTTACTGCAAAATATTGTGGCTTAAGTGTAGTACATTAAATAGTCCTGAGTTGTGTTAAGACACTTTTGTATTTTTTTTACTATTCTTTCGTGTGATTTGAAAGAATTTATCATTTTAAAATTCACTTTTATATTCCTACTTGGATTACACACCTCTCTTGTCTCTCAGCCATTGCCCAAGTCAAAAAAACCACAAAGCAAAGGTGGCAAAAAAGAGCGCAGTAGCTCTGGAACAACGAGAAAAGCAAAACGCACCAAGTGCCCAGAGATCTTGTCAGATGAATCCAGTAGTGAAGAAGATGAAAAAAAGGAAAAGGATGAGTCTTCAGAAGAAAAAGAAAGTGAAGATGAGGTAATGAGGGGTTTTGTTTGTTTTTCAACATTATGTCATTGTTATCAATTGGTAACTCTTGGAACACAGAGTTCGGGAGTAAGTGATACTTAACTGAAAGAAAAGGGACCACACCTGCAATTTATAAGAGGTTTTCATAAGCTCTTTGTGTGTTGAATTTAGAGAATCATTTAGATAAAAGGCAAAAGTTCTATTTCTTGGGTGTATGTATGCACCTTATAAATTTGTTTGCTATGTGTCATTTTGGGGCAGCCAGGATTTCTAATGTAATTGATTGCATTTCTTGTATCATCTTGTGATGACTTTATTGTCATTTCATCATGTAGTGTTTGATTTGATACCTGGGACTTAACTTTGAATTCAGAAGGAGTCCCTGACCTACCTGACTGCATTGGTTTGGGATCTTGTTTCCATATTCCTCCTGGATTTTAGATGTTAGTCTTTCTCTTCAGGTGTTGTATCTTAGATTAAAGTAAGCAACATAATTGGCAGCCTCAGAAAGATCCCTACACTCTCTGAAGTGTCTTAATCTCACTGTATTTTGTGTTTTCTTTGAAACTTCTTGCATGCTAGGCGAGAAACATCAAATCATGGAATAGTTTGGGTTGGAAGGGACCTTTTAAGGGTCATCTAGACCAATCCTCCTACAATGAGCAGGGGACACCTTCAACTGGATCAGGTTGCTCAGTGCCTCGTTCATTCTGGCTTGGAATGGTTCCAGGGATGGGCATTCCCCACCTCTCTGGGCAACCAGCATTTTTTGGTTGCAGCATTTTTTAAAAGAGTTAGGTTTATGACAGCTTTTAATATACTACCGGTAGAAGGATGTAGGCAGTGTATCTGTTTTGCTGCACCAGCTCTGTTGGCATGGAGCAGCTGGAGTAAATTGTCCTCAGAGCGGACAGTTTTCCTTTATGGAAAAGAGGTATGGATTGTTCTGGTAAAACTCATCATTTTAATTTTCTGATTTTCTTCTTTGTAGCCTCCTAGAAAAGCAACTAAAAGAGAAAAATCTAAAAAGATTACTTCTAAAACCAAGAAAGCTGTGAAGGGTGCAAATGTCAAGAAGGCAGACAGCAGCACTACTAAGAAAAATCAGAACAGTTCTAGAAAAGGTAAATGTTTTAAATCTTTCATACGTTGTCTTGTAGCTTAACAGGCATGCTTATTAGAAAGCAAGCTTTTGCACCAAATTGTGAAAGAAAACGGAATTTGGTGAATTGTTGATTTGCTACTTGATGTCTCTTTCCTTGAAACAGTATTTAATGAAAAAAACTGTTGGTTTGGGTATATTTCATGGAATTTCTGATGTGTGCACATATATAGTTTGTGTTTGCATATAAACTGAAAGTATCAGCCAAGTTCTCAATTTTGCTGGAAGAACATTGGTAAAGTTCTGTTTGGGACTCTACAGTGGCTTTATGCGAATCTTGTAATTGATCCAGCAGTGTATATCCCACGTGTGTATCTTGGGTTCAGCAGCTTCATATGGGTTTTTTGTTAACATAGATATGGTTTTGCCAATGCATCCTTTTGCAGTTGGTTTTCTCATATCTCGCTATGTGCATGAAGGGTACACAGACACTGAGTTTCTCAATAGCTCTGTAAAAATTGCAGTACTGAGGGTGGGGACAGTGGTGTCTTCCCAAACATGTTTGCCAAAAAGGGCCTGGGCAGGGGCAGATGGTTCTTGCAGTCAACTCATTGAGGCCGTTCAGCAATGGGCACCTCTGATAAGGAGCACTGACAGCACTCAGGGCTCTTGCAGCAAGTGTGGAGCCAGCAGCTCAGGGAAGTCCAGAGGTCCTTTCCCACCTTAAATTCTCTGACACTCTGAGATAGCAGCCAAGTCTGTGTCAGTTGTAGTCCAAGTTACTAATGCAGTTTATATCCATACTGCAAAAGTACTTCATTTAATGCCAGCATTGGCATATGCATGCCACAGCACAAGCATCAGGTCAGATTAGTTACCTTTCTTGTCAGTGCTTTGAGAAAAGGTGTGGGTAAACATTAAGGCGTAGAATTATGCTAAATTTTTTTCATAGCCTTATTTCTCAGCAGAGTAAACTGGCCTGTGCTGAACTCAGTGTACTTTCAGTTTGACTACTGAATGTGGCTGTGTTGTGTGTACACCTTATTTTGTCATCAGCATATATGTGTATATATATACACACAAATGTTACATACGTGTTTCTCATAAAAGTTACATAATATATTCATCATTTCTTATTTACTGTTTCCAGCATATATTTGCAGTACAAAAATCAAAATGTAAAGTAAGTCTTTCTATAAGGTTATTATCCAGTTTGTTTGGCATCTGCTCTGAATTTTGTCTTGTTGGCAGTAGAGGAACTGAGTGGATGTTGGAGTCATTCAGTCTAATTCCTTTTCTGCTGGAAAAGATTGTAGGAGTGTCCTGTGCTTCTTCACTTAATTTACGAAGTTCTCCTTATTTGTTCTCATGGTGTTTCTGATAGTAAGTTTGCAAAGTTACATTGCAAAATTGACAAGATCCTAGTGTTCGGCACTGCTAGGGGAAAAAAGAAATCCAAACTCCTTTTTAAAGGAAATAATTACTTTTTATTTTTTTTAGAGCCATAATACCTGAATTAGAATTGTTGTAGTAAGTCTTTTGCATTAGTTTGATAGATTAAATTAGTCCCATACTTTTTAGAGTTCTTGTTGCTTTGTAAACTGATAGTTCATCAATAATTACACAAATTCATAAATAAATGTAGTACTGGTAGCATGAGCTTTGTTTTTAAATGGATGTTCTAGCAAGATGTCTATTTCAAATGAAAACATTTGGAACGGATGTTTGTGGAAAGTTCTTATGGCTTCTGTTTTTAAGGAAGAAAGCAGACAAACTGAAAACCTATTACAATCCAAATTGTTCTTCATATTTAGAAAGCGAGTCTGAGGATAGTTCAGATGATGAACCTCTAATTAAAAAACTGAAGAAACCACCCACAGATGAAGAACTGAAGGAAACTGTCAAGAATTTGTTGGCCAATGCAAATTTGGAGGAGGTTACAATGAAACAAATCTGCAAAGAGGTAAGTAAATACAATTTTGCAGTCTCTGTATAGGTAGTGGATTGTTTGGGAATTCTATCATCATTTCAGAAATGGAGGCTTATACTCTGCACTGTTGTTCAGAAACTAAATAGTTTGGCATTGGTTTATTTTCTTGCTTATAGCTATAACGAGAGCTTTTAATTTTTAGATCTGCAGCACTGATATCAGCATTAAAAGGGAAATACTAAAATTAGCTACCTGGGAAGTATTACCTCCAAACTATTACCTCCAAACCAAGTGCCATGTACAACAGTGAAAACCTGACATGTTTAGATAGTGCAGCAGCTTTGCTGCTGTCCATAGGGGAGGGCTGTGTCCTGTGCTCTGAACATTTCTGCTGCTCACTTTGCACACTCATTCTTCATATGTTCTCTTTATAAGTCCATTCAGCTGTCACCTGTCAGCGTCTATCAGAATAGTTCTTAGCTGAGTTAGTGAGTTGAATCAGTTCAGCAAGAAATCCATTGATTGTCAGAACAGGTGGGAACCATGTGGCCAGAAAAGGGAAAGGTGGGAAAAAGTGACCTAAACAAACAATACAGTTACCTTGATATTTTTGGTTAACACACAAGTTTGTTTTTCCTGGTACTTTCAAGGTGTTGTCTTGAGAAAATTAAATCAGAAGTTATTCTTACCAGAAAACTGAATGTAACTTTTTTTCATATTTACAGTGATTCTAGAAGTCTGAAATTTGGTATGCTGAAATAAAATACTCTGAATTGGTTGTCAGTGTTGGCATCTGTTTTTTGTTTGTTTGTTCCTTTCCCACCCTGTTAACAAAAGAGTAGTTGTAGAATAGCGCTCAAATATGTTGACTCTTCTGTTAGTCTCTTGAAAGGATCACAGTTTTACTTATTATCAAATACCAAGGCTTATTTATTTTTCATTAATTGTTTAGCTTCCTACACTAGTACAGGGCTATCTGACTGCTTAAGAGAGCATTTAAAACAAAAACTGCAGAATTCCTACCTGTGTGACATGGCAAGCTAAGCATTTCAGTTTGTTGATGTGAAAAATCATAGTACCAGTTTAGTCAGTGACCAAACATAAAACAGTACATCTATGTAAATATTTATGTGGTCAAAAAAAAGACAGGAAAATAAGCTTGTGTCTTTCCCTAAGAGGGCATTTTGGCAGTCGTAGTACTAGAAGTACCCACATCAGTTTTTGCCTTAATTTCATTTAAGCTTCTTCTATTTATACAATGCATTGAATGAAAGTAATTTAAGGTTTGTTTTGTGGTTTTGTTTTCTTTTTACTTTTTTTTAGGTGTATGAAAAATATCCTAGTTATGATTTATCTGACAGAAAAGACTTCATTAAAAAAACAGTCAAAGAGGTAAAGACTTTATCACTTAGAAAATGTTCTGGGTTGCAGTGTTTTGGTTTTTTTTCTTCTGCCTGGCATGGCATCCATCCTCTTACACCAGTTTTAATAACCTCCTGTATAATATTGAAAGTTTAGTGCTTGCCTAAACCTAAACCTTTGAAGTTTGGTTTGTGGTTTTTTTCCCTTGTCTTTCCCTCTTTAAAAAAATACTTGCTTTGGATTCTTTTCTTAGCATGCCACTACTACTCTTACCCATTTCTTTGGTCAGCATAACTAGAATTAACGTTATGATAGTTTTTAATGACTTGTACTCTGAAAGCTATGAATTTGCTTTGAATTACAACCTTGGCTGCAAGATGCACTCTAATTCAGGCACTGGCCATATACATTCATAGATAACAATGTGTGAGGTCGTACAAGCTCTGCAGACCTGTCAGCTAAGGCAAAAGGGAATAAAGACACATGGCTTTTCTCTGTGTGCTCCCGGTACTACAGTTATGATGATGTTGCCTTTCAGTTTGCTGTGCTGAAGATCAGGCCTTATCTACTGTACTTACGAAAGAGGGTTTTTTTGTCTAATCTGAGGTTTGTAATTTGTAAAAAAAATCAGGTTTTATTACTTTTGCTTGCCCTGAAACTAAAAATGGAACTGTAGAAGTGAGGTTCACTTAGTGGAGTTAATAAAAGAACTTAATTTTCTTGTGGCTTCACTCGGAGATGTTGATACATGACTGTATAGAATTGCTGTGTCTGTTTTGTGCATACATGTCACTATCAGCAAAGGCAGGAGAGAGCAATTTGTCTGTTCTAGGGATGTTTTGGGATTTTTTGTGGTAGCAAAAGGAGAGTGTGTTTTCATGATGATTTGATACAAAATGAGAGGTTATATGTGACTGGATTGAGAAAAAGGAGAAAACTAATACACTTCTCTTTTCAGTTGATTTCATGATGTGATTTGACTGTGGGAAATGAAGATTCCTGGGTTTGTTTCCATGGATTTGAAGATCTGATAGGCACCAGCAAAAGGAATGTGTCTTACCCTTGTGGTATTTAGTCAGAGCTAATTCTGCTGATCTAATGTCAAGAGTGTTAATGTAAATTGCTTTGTGTGTCCTTTTTTTTTAAACAGAACTGCATTTGATGCAATTTTTAGTTGAACATACTTAAGTTCCATGCATGGCAATAAATGTTCCCTTTTTTATAGTTTTGTACATTTTGAATTGCATTGTGTAACTAGATTCATTAGAGCCATTGTAGCTTTTTTGTGTAGATTACCAGCGTACAGGAGATTTTAAAATCTACTAAAATGAAAGCTGCTTATCTACACATATACATGCAGAGACTGGAATATTGCAGTATTGGCTTCAAAGATATTTTGAATACATATTCATTCTGAAAATAAGAAGAGTTAGTCACATATTAATCTCTTTTATATTCTGATACATTCTACAGATGCAAAATTATTCTGAATCTAGATTACAGTCTTGCATGTGTAGGCACTGAAAGAACTATCACAGCATGGTAACTAATTGGCATATAGATGTTATTTTTGTACTTTTAAAAAGCTTTCTGTTGTGTATATAAAGTTATTTCAAATTTCTTTTGTGCAAGTCAGTTTTTAAATTTTCGTATCTTTGAATTTATGACATGAAATGTCAGTGTGAGGCAGTGAGGCAGTGATAAAAAGTGGTGTGCAGAAGTTTCATGAAAATGAGCTGGGGTTTCATCATGTTCGTCTCATCTTTCCTTGTACAGAAACTAAACTGTAGGTTTATACCTGTAGTTTAACTTTATACAAAGACTACAGACATTGTTTCAATGTCTTGGATGTAGTGAATAAAATCCTTCCAAAGGCAATAGGAAAAATTTTAAAGTTCACTTTGCAAAAGTCTTTTATGTTGGTGTCTTGACCTGATGGCCTAGCATCTCAGAAGTGGGTATGCAGGATGTACAGCTGGAGGCTTGATAGCTTTGGAAATCCACAGTAGGGCATCCCAATCAGGCAGCACTGATGTGATCATGTGTGTTTAACCTCTTTTCTGTGTGGGAAGGCTTTTCTGAACCTGAGCTTCATTGCCTCAGCATGGACAATGGTACTTGTAAGCCTGCAGTCTTGAACTTTGGCTGGCAGCTTTTAGCGAATTCTTTGCATTAATTTTTGTTGTTTAGGTTTTCTCTTCTCCATACACCTTGTTGCTAATATGGGAAGTCCTACACTTAAAATCATGAAACTAAGAGCTGCCAAAGTGTGGGTTGCCATTAACACCGTGAGCACAGAATCCCTCTGACTAGTATTGCTGGAAAGACAAAGTGTATTTTTTTGAATTTTATTACTGTACAGTTGAGAAGTAAGGGTTCATAAATTATCTAAATTCTGAAAATGTTCAGCCACTTAGACTGTTGATCTTACACACACTTTTGAATTTCTTTGCGTGTAATCATTTATAATAAGGCTGAATGTAATGGGGATTTTTTGTACTCAATAAATGTCTTTCACAAAAATGTAAATCAGTTTTAATCTAACATTTGCTTACATGTATAGTAAAAAAAAACCTATACAGGAACAAGGTTGTTTGTCTGTATCTCATCTGGTAGAAAATACTGGCTTCTCTACTTTAAAAGACACTATTACTGAAATGTACGTCCTTGTACCAGGATAAGATTTTATATCTTCTGTGAAGTTGATTTGGTTTTGTTTTGGTTTTTTGTGGATTTTTGTTTCTGAACTGTCTTAGCAGAAAGAACACTTTTTAATTTGCAATTAAAAACGTCAACAATTTCCAAGTCAGGCTTAAGAGCAGAAAGTTACTTGTATTAAGTTTCGATGTTTTACAAATACTTGAACTGCCTTTTGATTTTTATGTAAATGTACTAGCCACTTTTATGTGGGTCAGGAAGTGTTTTTAAGATTCACAACTCCAAAGTATAAACATTTTTTAATAGTTTAAATTCTAATGAAAACTTAGAAAAGGATAGCATACTTCTATTTATTGCATATATGCATTAATTGCCACTTTGGAATTGCACAGATGGAATGGAAATGAACTTGACATCCTTCAAATATTTTGTTTAAATCTCTTAACAACTCAGTGTTAGTCCTCAATGGAGAAGAAATGCCTGAGCTGTTTCCTTGCTAATCCATACCAGTCTGGCTGCAGCTGATACAGGATTCCAGTTCTTTCTGTAACTGGGAGAAAGGCTGCAAGACAATACTAAAAGGTAAATAAAATGTCCTGCTTATCCTGTTGCTATTGCATTAGAAACACATCTGATCAAGAATCTAAATACCGTTCAAAGAGGCTCATAAAATAGAAATGGGTTAACTGGGTAAAAAGTAACTGAATAAATTGTTCAGGCATATACCTTTCCAGATGCTTAAGGTAATGCCCTGACCATTGTATTCTAGAGAAAAATAGTCCTAACATCTTGATTTGATTGCTTCCAGCATAATTCCTACAACCCCAGTGTATTGGTTCCTCTTCTTAGTTAGGTTTTTGGTATTCAGTATTTTGGTTGGTGACCTGCAAAACCACAAGTTAATGTGAATGATTTGCAGATATAAACAGCTGTTCTTATGCGTGAGCTTAGCAGTTGTGGCAGCAGTGTATGGGACCTGTTGCAGAAGGAAGATGGAGAGGGCTAGGTGGGGAAGGAGATCAGCAATTTGGAGTGAAAAGAGGTTACATGCCTCTAGCATTACGTGGTAACCCATGGTATACTGGTCAAGCATGTCTAACCAAGATGAAATTACAAAGACACAGCTGTGAATTCCATCCCACTTTTTTCCAGAAGCTCTAGACTGACAGCCTTCTTGGACCTGAGCAGGCTGCTTATAGGATCTGTGGTCTTTCTATGTTATCCTGTTATAAGACACATGACAGAGCAAGATCTAAGAATTGTCTGACTTTATATTAGCCACTGCTAAGCTGTACTTGAAAATAACCCCTTTGGAGGCCAGTGCTTAATCTGGACAAATAAAGCCCCTGGCTGTCAGCATGGTGATTCCAGTAAGGTTTATTATTAGCTCTTCTGCTGTTTCAGAGAGAGGGTGGCCCATGACCACTTGGGCAGATCTAATCTTGTTTCCAAATCAGAAAGTTGATTTGGAATCCCATAGCTTCAACTGAAGTAGATGAAAACATTCCTGAAATTATTTCTGGTGCTTGTTATTTAGGGAGAAGAGTGGAAAAATCTGTAAGATACCAGAATACTGTCTGAAAACTTGCAGTAAGAAATTTCATAAAATCACTATTCCAGTTGCTGAGAAAAGAAACATCTTGAATGCTGACAAGTGTGTTGTTTTCCTTCTGCAAAGAAATGTGTCTCCTGCCTTTGAATTCAGAAGTATTTATTAAAGCAAGATGCTGGAAATTACAGGTCTAAAGGTTTATTCTTGACTTGCAGAAGAAACTGGCTGACAGGAATCTCATAAAGGTTAACAAAAGCAGAAGCAGCATCCTGTTTCTGGGATGGAGTAACTCCACTGAAAAGTGTAGGTGGGGGACAGTGGTGTCTTCCCAAACATGTTTGCCAAAAAGGGCCTGGGCAGGGGCAGATGGTCCTTGCAGTCAACTCATTGAGGCTGATAAGGAACACTGACAGCACTTGGGGCTCTTGCAGCAAGTGTGGAGCCAGCAGCTCAGGGAAGTGATTGTCACCCCTGTTCAGCACCTCAGCAGCAGTGTCCAGCTGTGGCCTTCCTGGGGCAAGGCAAAGATGGGCTTCATGGAGTGAGTCCAGTGGAGGGGCACCAAGATGGTGAGCGGGCTGGAGCATAGGGTGGAGGAGGGAAGGCAGAGAGAGCTGGGCTTTTTCAGTCTGTGGAAGAGATGGATGGAGGGGGATCATCCTGCAGCTCCCAAATGGGAGAGTATGAAGAAGGCAGGGCTAGGCTCTGCTTGGCACAGTGAGAGGATGGGAGGTGACAGGCACAAGCTGCCACCAGAGAAACTGCAGTTGTTAGGGGAAGAAACTTCACCCTGAAGGGTGGTCACAGAAATTGGGCCTGGAGGAGCTGTGGAATCCCCATGGGTGGAGATGTTTGAACATTAACCTAGCAGGGGCCCAAGCAACCAGCTCCATGTTGGCCCTGTTCCAAGTAGCAGCTTTGGTACCAGATGATCTCCAGAGTTTCTGGGTGTAAGAGGATGGCAGTGTCATGTAACCGGCCCTTCCTTTTCACCTGACCTTGTTCTCTGGATTGCACTATTTCACTTATTTCTGATCTAAGTGTTAGACAGCTGGGCTAAAAGCTGTTTTCTTGAATGATTGTAATTTTTATAGGTAGTGTGATGAAATCTGCTGCTTTGTACATTATGTTAAAAAGCAGTATTTCATTTCTATTTTAAAGTATTTCATTATTATTTCTGTTTTAAAGCTTGTTTTTCTTAGAATGAAGCTAGCATTTTTAAAAAGCAGTATCAGGTGTAATGAGAACAAAACACATCTTCACGATACGAACTTTGAACTGCTCACCAATATGACAGCGTCAGGGGAAAGCAGGGAATCTTGCCCACAGTAATGCTTTCACTGGTTCAGACCTACATGTGGGTGAAATAAACATTCAAAGCAGTAAGAGTATTTTTCTCTTAAGGCAGCTGCAGTCAGACTTAGACTAAATGAACACCTAACCTCCCTTTCACAAAGAACAATGTAGATAAGTGTTAGGAGAATTTGTCGTTGTTTGTATTTTAAACGTTTTGAGTATATGCAGTCAGGCTTGCAGGTGCTTATAGTGGCCTGTGCTAGTAGGAACCTTTCAGGACCACAATCCTACAAAGTGTTCACACTACACTTACTCCATGAAAAGCATTAAATGGTTTTTTGGTGATATTTTAAAATTATAAGCCATGCTTCTAAAGAATTATCACTAACTTAACTTTCCTCTGGCCTAAGGAAAATAATCTAACACAAGCTTATGAATTGCTTTGTAAAACTTGGAGGCAAAAGACAGTGACTACAGTATTGTCCAAAGAACACCACAGTTAGGACTGAGAGCTCAGAGAAGGCTGTAAAGCAGCACTTCTGAGGAACTGTCTAGCTGTAAGAATACACTAAAATGAAATCTTAATATAAAATGTAATTAAAAAGTAAGCTTAGCCACTCGTTAAATTTAAAGAAAAAACCAACCAACCAAAACAGGGGCATCCCGTGAATACGTTCCAGTTTTATTCTGCTGCCATAACATAGTCACACAGAACTGAAGAGTAACATCATGCTCTGCATTCCAATCTTTTTAATAACATTTAGACAAACCTACTCAAAGAAAACATTCCCCAGTTCTTTATTTGAGGGAATAAATTAAACACAAAAGAAAAAATACATACATGCTTGAAATAAATTTTAACATAGATATTAAAAAAATTTTGGGCAACATTAAAGAATGAAGTCTCAGAACCAGCCTGATGTTCTTACATATTTCAAATGAACGTAAATTAAAATGGAACATACTTATTTTATTTACTCCTTAAACTTCAGTGCAGCACAACACAGTTTAAGTGCCCTGGTATCAAAACAATATACAAATAATTAAAAGACTAGGCCATTGGTAAATTTATAATTTGTTATCAGTTTTTCTAATGCTGTAAGTGTGCATCATCTAAAGCCAAATGTGATAGTATTTCTTCATGTCCATCTCTCTTCTCTAGAATACAGCATTTATCTAGCTGCAAAGTTGTAGGTAAATTGAAAACCCCAAGTACAAATTAACAGAATGACATCAAGCATGTTCATACTAACTTTGGACTGGAGAAATGGATGCTGAGCTAAACTTTCCAGATCATTCCTACCTGAAATGTCTCATGTTTGTATATGTTACTAAGCTAACTGAAGTTTTTTAAGCAAGGTCATCTGAAGCAGCCATTGAATATAATGTTTTGGGCTTGTAGTAATAAGATTTTTTTCCCACCACCAGAAGCTCCTCTCCTAATAATTTGTCATATATGTTAAAGTGGGAAAGAAACTTGGAACTCAAACATACATAGCTAGTTACATCTTTCCTAGTTATGCTGTAATATATGAAATTAACAAAGTGCAAATGACTGCCAAAAGCAAAATTTGATGTCCTGATTATTTTTTATCAGAAGGCTTTGTCTTGCTTCTTACAGCCTTTAAATTGCAATTTAATAATTGGAAATACTTTAAAACTGTACATACCAGCATTTATGTAGAGGAAAATTATGAACAGTTACACTCTTCCTATTAGTCCATATAACTCAGCTTTAAGAAGCAGAACAGAATATATATCTGAAAAACATCTAGTCATATAAACATCTTCAACTTGTAAATTAGAGATTAAATAAAGGGTTTTTAACAATATCATACCTACTCTAAAAACAAAATATTACATATTTGAAAAGAATTGCATTTATTCAGTAGGACCCTGGTGGTGTTCAAAGCCAGGTTGGATAAGGCCTTGAGCAAACTGGTCTAGTGTGAGGTGTCCCTGCCCATGGCAGGGCGGGTTGGGACTAGACAATTGTTAAGGTCCATTCCAACCCCTTAACATTCTATGATTTTTCTTAAGGTTGCCTGTTGTTTATTTCCAAGGATGTACCTTTAAGGAAATAAGCACTGTAAATGCTTTCAAAAATGTTTGCTGTGTCATTCTTAAATTAAGGGATTAATAAAAGAGAAAAAGCCTATGCATGAGAATGGGGCAGGATAGAGTTAAGTGCTTAAGTTCATTTCAGAAATCATGACATCTATGCAGCCAAGTTATAGAGAAGGTGTGAGGAAGGAGATCTAAAAGTGGATTTAAATTTTTTTCATTAATACCAATATAGTGGAACAGTATTACAATAGATATCCCAGCTGCATCTCTCTTACTTCTGTTGAAAAATATTTTCCTCCCTGTCCCATGGAAAAGCTACTAGATAGATGTCTAGCCCTTACTGAATTACTCTCTCAAGTTGTTTTTAATAATACTTTCATAATAAAAGGAAAAAAAAAATAAACTTCAAGTCAAAGTGCAAGCCACCTTGTTTCAGCCCTTCATAAGAGTGTTAATATTTTTCCTCATTCATCTTCATTTATTTTTTAATATAAAAGTTGAATGAGCTGTTAAGAACTCACAGTCCTGCACCCCCGACTGTACAGTCATATCAGCAGATACTTCCTCTACTCAGCCCAAATGAATCTGGAAGTTTGTTTTCAAAATAATCATAGCAATGTAGTATTTTTAAGCTGTCCTGTTTCTACAGAAGCAATAAGCAAATCTAAACTCTTAGCCTATTATTGTAACAAGAATTTCTCTGAGTAAGTAGCAGAGATAATATTTCAAAGTTTTTAAAAGTAATGTAAAAGTTAATTTTTCAAGTTTTGATTAGCTACAATAACCTTTCTGTGATTGCACTGTAAACTGTTCCAGCTCTCTTATTTAAAGGAACAAACTTCATATTCCAAAGCCCACTTAGTGGAAGCTAAGAATATGAAAAAATATTATAGAAAAGGTTATTGATTGCAAGTGGGAAAAGTGATAGTTGAGTTCCTTCCTACATTAATCCTAGAATTTTTCTAGGCTATTCAGGCTCTTGGAAGCCAGTTTGAACTCCTATGAGCATAATCAACCTGAGAAGCACAGTTAGTGGAAAATTCCCATATCGTTACTAACTGCCAGCATTTTTAATGCTGTATGTTAACTTAGTCTTGTTTTAATCTGACCTTCTGAAATGAAGGTTCACAATAGCATGACTTGAGCCATACAGAAGAGGACTCTCGACAAAAGTTCTCTTAGTTAAGCTGTGGCCAGTGATTCCAATGTCACTCCTGCTAGTAACACCTTAGCTGGAAAAAAGCCCCCAACAATATGTATCATCAGGGCTTAAAAATAGGGTGGGGGAGAAAGAGGAAAAGGAAGGTGAAGATTTTATCTTCAGGTACCATATACTATTCAAGTACCACATAGGCAAAATGCAGCAATAGGAAACTTGAAGATTGTTTTACCCACAGAAATCAATTAAAAATAGATCTATAAACACAAAATTTAGGTACTTAAAATGCTGCTATTTTGCTCGCTTCTCGAACCCCACTCAAGTAAGCTCCTGTAACGGTCTGAGGAAAATGCCTATTTGTGGCCTGCATTAAAAAAAAAAAAGAAAAAGAAAAAAGTCAGTTTTACCTAAAACTAATAGTACAGAATTTTAGTTTATAAGATCAGTTTTGTTTTCCTTAAGCATATACCTACATTTTTAAAAGCCGTGGAAAACTCCTTACCAAGAACATCAAAGGAAATACTCAAGATTTTTAGGAACATTAAAATTTGCAAGCAAGTCAGCTACAAAAGTAGCAGTCTGTTCTGCTATCTGCACTTTAGTGGGGCAGGTTAAGTTCTTCTCCAGTACAGAATGCACCCACACCATCATGGTGCATTTGTTATGTTACCCACAAGTGGAGTAATAGAAAGACAATTTGACTAAAAATGCATTTTACTCCTGACCTGAAGTATTTGGCAGACTTCCCATGCCCAGTAATAATATGAATAGAGAGGGTTCTGCGTCAAGAATCATCAGCATATTTGTGTAGCAGAATATTTATACACTACCTCTAGGTTAATGGTGTTGCTTAGCAAGAGGCGATCTTCCATAAGAAACTGCTCCCAGTAACCTTAATCAATAGTAACAAAGATACTTACCTCACCAGCAAAAAAAACTCTTCCTTGTATGTCTTCAGCTATAATGTCATAAGCTTCACCGCTGCCCCCTGTTTTCACAAAACTGTACGCCATCTGCAGCCAAGGGTCGTTGCTCCATCGAGTAACAAAAAACTTCACTGGGTCAGGAACCTCCTGCATAATCAAAATAGAAGTTAAACATTGCAGAGAGAAGTTCGGAATTGCACAGCTTTTTCTCAAATGGATTCTTGTAATCTTAAGAGTATTTTGTGTTACTAAGATACAGATTAGATCGCATTCCAGAATTAAATTCCTATTTTTTTATTATAGTACTGACCACAAAGATAATTACATTTGCTAGACTTGCCTGATGCCTGAAACGTCACAGCTGCACTATTCTGAATGCAACAAATCTGAATATTGTAATACACCTAAAAGTACACGAGAAAAAAGTTCCCCTCAAAATACATATACGCATACTCTTGTAAACAAATATAATACTGATACTGTTCAACATGTTTGTATGTATAATGTAAGCAATTTTTGTCTTGGTTAGGCATAATGCTTGTTACATCTAGCTTGTTAAATCTCAAAATTCAATTTTCATTTTAAAGATAATTTTATTCCAAAGGAGAAATAAGATTACTTCTCTATGATCAGAAAATGAGCTGTCTTGTAAACTAGGTTCAGGGAGAAAACAAAAACCAGGAAGTCAGCGTCTGGCTGAGCCATGACAGTAATACTGTGTATTCTCTGTCACATTGCAGCAAATTCCACAGATTTTTACCACAGAGAGCCTGAATAACACTTGTACGAAGGCTTAGTCAGCTACAGCTGTGTCTTACTCTGGAGGAGCTCATGACAAGTAAACAGAAGCAGCTCTGGTTGCCTCTTGCACAGTGTCTGTTATTGACATATAGACTGTTCCATTCAGGCAGCACATGAGAGACTCAAGCTCAAGCAATCAAGACAAGGACCAGCCAAGTATGACAGGTTGTATGAATGTCCCAGAAGTAGCTCTGGTACACCCCTGAAGCTATCTTGTCTTTGAAAATCCTGCTGCATTGTCCTCAGGTGACTGAAATTCATGACTGCTGTAAGCCATGGAGACAGCCATGACAATCACTCTTCTGCACCAGAGTGGCACTGAAACCAAAGACCCATTTGCTACATCTTCATGAGATCAAAATACAAGTATGTGAACTTCCACTGCATGTTGTTCTAGTAACAATAAAGCCATTACCAAAGGTATGTTTGTAGGAATAGCTGAGTTTTCACATACTGAAGTTCTTCCAAGATCATTAATTTTAACATTTGAACCTTCAGTAAAACTTGAGAGATCACCCCTGAACATTATTAACACGATCATTCCTGGGGATCTAACTGCTCTAAGTAAATTAATTGAGGCATTATTGTCTCTAGAGTGGAATGCAAATAACATTGCTGAGTGATAGCATTCTGCTTGCCCCAGATTTCTCTGATTTTCCTATTAGTTTTTATCCTAATGATGATCTGGGGGAAGGAAAAAAGGTAGAAATTTTTATCTAGTGGTTTTTTTACATTCAGGATGTAGGGCCCTTGCTAGATCATTTTGCCTGTACCTCCATCCCAAGACAGCTGAGAAAGGGTTGTTAGTTAGTAGAAGAGAAACTGATTGCATTGGATTGTTTTGGGGTGTTGTAATTTCAGTTGCCTTCGGAGGGGAACCAAATTGACCTATCTGAAAGATCTTATCACGCATTAGAAGTGGTGATGACAGAAAAAAAGTGACAACCAAGTAAAAAAGTATATTTTGTGTTATGTACCTAATGTACTGATTTTAATTAATTTTGCTTTTTAAAAGCACTTTAAAGGATTATAGTTCATTTCTATCTTTCAGTTAATTACTACTGTCCTTCAGAGACATCTTTCAATATACATTTTTCACACAAGAGATCAAAAATTGTGATTTTAGTATGTCTCAAAGAAAACCTATTCCCTGAAACTGACAAGAAAAGAAAAATAGTTTTAAATGTCAAAGGTTTGCCTATACATCATGAAGTACTACGTTTGAAAGCTTTATTCTGGTGACAAGTTAATTCATCTCTTAATAAAAGAGGCTTCTCTTACCTGCTCCTTAAACAGCTCTCGGAGTACAGTCATACACTGTTGCAGTACTTGTTGATCATCTAAATTCTTAATGGTTGTCACAGCATCTCCAGTGACCACTGACATTAAAATGCTTTCTTTGCCCTAAAAACAGGACCTTGTTAAGTATTTCATAAAAAGCCTCTTTTAATTGGTATTGCAAAGATATTTTCAGCTGCAAAGCAACTATTGTTCTATAGAAAAGTGGGTTTGATTCCTTGCAATAAAGGGTGCATATTCTACAGTATTTATGCTCAAATTACTACATCTTCTGATGTCTTGTTCACAGATCTGTTACAGTCAGCCCCTTTTACAACTTGCTGAATTCACTGAAAACTTCCTATCTACCTGCTTAAAGGCTGTACCAAAAAAAAAAATTACAGATAGTGTTATTCTTTGTGCACCCTCTTAAGCTTCAGTTCTCTACCAAACCTTCACCTCAGCCGTACTCCATTTTCAAAATGTGATGACAGAGAGGGTCTATTTAAATACTAATTAGATATGTTTTTGATTAGACCAATACTAGGTTCTTACCAGCAGATTTTGGACCAAGAAATGAAAGGTCACGTCTTACTGGTATTTTCTTCCACTTCAAGACATCTGCTACCATGCAGAAGTTTTAGAGGTGAAGTGGTGAGTAGGGAAGAGCACACAGGTTCTCAGTGCCTTTATAGAACTCTGCCTCTCTTGTTTATGTAAGGCAGTAATTCTTCTGTTACTAAATTTGATAACTAGCAGAGAATAGCTGTGAAGCAAATTAAGAATTATGTGTAGGGTCTCTGGACAGCACCAGCCCAGTGAGCCTCTTGTAGCATGAGCTTAAGAGTACTGGACAGAACTCACATAAAGTTGTGTACAGGTACAGATCAGGCAGTAACAGGGCACAAATGTCACAGGATGGCTTCCTTTTGGAGTAAGACATCAGGTTACAAAATGGCTTTTTAATTGCTGCCAAGTAGTAAGCAGCAGTTGTTGCAAAAGTATGAAGAGGTATAATACAAATGTGTCATGTGTCTGCTTGAAACTGGCAGGGAAGAGAAAGATGATGTCGTCCACTGGTTTGAATTTGCTCTGAAATTCATGAGTATGAGACTGACCCTACAGATCTCAGTTTCATGCAGAACTTGGTGTTTGTCTTTTCTTCTGCTATTCCACATAGTTATTCAGACTTCTGCAGGTCAGTGAGTAAGTTAGCACGGTCTTTTTAACAGGATTTTTAGCTGATTTAATAAGAGAACAGAAGTCCTAAACTGGAAGTGACTAGTAGCCTTTTTCCGACATTAGTAGGTCTATAGTGAGGTATTACAGCCTTGTTTTCAGTAGAGATAGAGAAATGTACTTGTTTGTATATTATTTGGTATGCAAACAGTGGAAAACATTCCCATTTATTACAACAAAATATTGATCAGGTTTTTCTTGATAAATAACGCTGCTTCCACTGCTTTTAATAGTTGCAGATGGGGGGATGGGAGCGGGGGGCAGGGAAGAAGAAAAATTTTGTTGTTGAGTAATTACTGCACCTAGACTTCAAACTGAATTTGTGAAGGGCCAAGAGAAAATACAGTTAGTATGTATCATACCTCTGGATCCATGTCATAGAAGACACTAAAGAGCCCACGTTGGCTGGAATTGGGTGGAACATGACCAAAAAAATCAGCTCCTTGAATTTTACTGTCCCAAAATCTATACGGAAACTGCAAGGCAATCTAGAAACATATAGAAGAATGGAATTTAAGCATTTCATACCACAAAACTCATAACATAATATGGTATATGTTCTTCTAATACATTTTCCTGTTACCACTCATTTAGACACACAGCTCTTCCTATGAGTAGGTCTCAACAGCGAATATGTGGACCCATCCTCCAAGGCAGACAGGCAAAGAAAAAAAATGCTGATCTCATAAATTGCAAATGCACAGAATATCAAATCCACAGTGGAAGTAATTGTGTAAAATGCTCAAGAAATTCAGCAGATTTTTTGCAAACCTAATGTATAACTTAAATGATCTGCGTCCTGTATTTGGAGTTTCTTAATCTTGTTTTTAAATTTCAACAGTGTTATAATCCTGTTTCTGGCATTACTTTGTTACTGTTTTCTTCTAAGCACACATCTTACTAGGGAGCTTTTCAGGAGAGAGGCTGTGTTTTTGTATTGGGAAAGGGTAGGAGATTTTACACTGGTCAAATACACAACTTTCAGTATTCTTCACAAATAGTTTATGAATTTACTAGGTTAAAATGACCTGAAATAAACCCATTATTGGAATTCTGAAAGATCCGAGACCATCATGAAGGCTTGATCAAAATTAGGCACAAAATGTTTAAGCCATGAAACTCTTCTGAAAACAGTTTCTTTAAAAAAGCCATTAAGTTGTGAAACCTGAGAAGCAGAAATACATGTGATCCCCAGTAACATTTTGCTCTCCTGGGCTACTGTGTACAAGTGAAACGAAATGCATCATAAATCCTGAGAAATACACTGCAAAAGCAACAGGGACAAAACAGCCAATGTTTCTCTGAAAAGAAAATTAAAGATAATATGAAATCACTTACTTTCTCAATGACTCCTGCTCCCAAACTATTAATGGCTTTAATTTTTTTTTCTGACAGTGGAGGATTAAACTGAATGGCATTTTTCTGAAGAAGGGCCAGTGGTACAGTCACTAATACCTGAAAGAAACAGCTACAATCACAACAGTACCAAAACCTGAATACAGCACTTAAGCCTCACAGCACCCTCCTAACTATCTTGGATTATTCTTGTAGGATGCAGCATAACACACCAGACATTTCTAGATTAGTGTCTGGTTTTAGTTCCCATTAATGGGAAACACATGCCTTACATTCAGGTGAGAACAGATCCCACAGTTCACTGATTTTAAGTCATAGTCTGTTGAACTGCTTTTATCACAGTGGCTAACCATGCTACCAACACTTGCAGTAAATGATAGTCAATGGCTCTCAGATCAACAAAACTGTTTGAAAGGAGAGATAGTCAGTCAGTGGTTTGGTTTGATTTTAATCGGAGATTCATTCTCCTTAAAATACTCAGTAACACTGTTGATGTCAATCCAATCTTTATCAAGTTGATATATAATTTTAAAAATTACTAAAAGCTAAATTACTCAGCATAAAAAGGTGGGGATACAGGGAATAAGAGAGACCGAGAAATAGGGGTTGTCAAAGCCTGGAAATTTTAACAGGGCAGATACATATGCTAAATGGGGTAAAGCTGAGCAGGGAATGGAACCAGAAAACATAAATGTAATTTCAAAGACCAGATAAAAATCTATTTGCTTCACATTTTTAGTACTACCCTTTATAGTCCTTAGTTCTTCAAATCAACTCATACTCAAATCTCAAGCATCCTCATGAAAAATTAGGCTTTAGGACACCCAAATACAGACCACTAAAATACATGAGTATTCATCTTTGAATGGGGAGAAATTGGACTAAGTTGCCTTCTGAGAGAAAGAAAAGACAAAAAGTACTGTGTGTTCTTTACAATTCTTAGTCTTGAAGCATACTTGGTACCTTTTGTGTTGTCCACACTGTTCCATCTGCAGTATTGACCTGCACTTCTTCACCAGAATAGTCAATACTCTGTACCTATTGAAAGACATTGAAAGGCTGTACTACAAAATGTACATATGCAATGCAAATTCCAGCAAGAATAGCTAATACAGCACCGGTCAGCAAACTAGAAAGTGAAACACAAATTTTCAGAGAAATCCTGAAAAACAAAAAATGGCCTCCATGAAGCTGAAAAAGAAAAATCATCATGATTCTAACATGTAAGATCATCATATCATAATATTTAAGTACTGATAGTCCTCAAAGAGAATTTCAGAAATGCTGAAATTGTCCTCTTGAGTTTTTTTAAAGACAAATTGAAACAGTCACAGGCACAGATTTGCCTGGTCCGAAAGAATACAAATATATGACTGGATGTTTCAAAGCAATCCAAGACAGGCACTGCATCAACGTTTTCCAGACTCACGGGGAAATTCAGCCGGATGTCCAGCCCTTCTGCCAACTTATCAATCACAGTTGAATATCCCACAGTTAGAAGAGTGTGATCTCCAGCAAACTGGGCAAAAAATTCATTGTGGTCCCATGAGCGTGCAGATACCTGTGGACAGAACATAACTGGCTGTTTCTACTGGTGAGGGGACATGGGTACTATTAAAAGTTCCACTGTTTAGAAGAAGCCACCCTATCCCCCTTTGCAACTGGAAAAAGTGTATTACCAGAATTTATGGCAATGCTGACAAAATCAAAATGCTTATTTACCTAGTGCTAGTATCTAACATACGAATTGCTGGATTAAGAAAAGTCATAACACGGGTTGGTCACTAGCAGGGAATTTATGGTTCTGCTTAGGAGAGAAAACAAGGAAAATAGTACAAAAATCCAGGTGAATTGCAGTGTGTTTATTTCAGTTGTCCGTATCTAGCAAAATGATCAGATTTTACAGCCTTAGGACTTCAAATAAAAATGGAAATACCTTATTTCCCAACATGAAGGGGAAAATGAGGTACAAAAAAAAAAAAACAACTCGATGGAATTTTTCTGTCACTTTGGAGGTTCTTCCATGATACCTTTCATTGACCTTGTCCCCCAGCCCCTGGAACCTTATAGTTAATAAAACAGTGGTATTTGCACTAAGCAATTACCACTTAGCAGTAAAAAATCTCAAACAATTCTCAAACTATCTGGTACCAATTCCTATCATTGCAGTTGCATAAAATCAAACATTTTTTGATTCTAAAATTGAAGGTAAGGTAGATTTTTGCATCTTTCTTAATTCCCCTGTGTGCTCGTGGCGTATGAAAACTTGACCTATCAAAATATTTTCCAGGGGCTGCTCTGGTACAGCATTGTCTTGCAGATTTTTGTTATGTTCTTGTGCACTTCTCAGTTCAGATTTGTACATCTGCATGTATCAGTCAGCTGTCCCACCGCTGTAGTACAGTTGGCACTAAATGTCTTTAAATGTAGCAACAGGACTGAGTAAATAATGCACTGCCAATAATATGGTACTTTGGTTTTCCTGGAGCTGCTTGGTTAAAACTGAAGTCTCGAGGGCAGCCTCAAGAGTATCAGGTAGCCAAGAGGGTACCTAGGAGTGGTGAACTGGGGCTCACCACCAGGGGATTGGAACACTTCAGCAGTTAAATGCGTTTATTCTCAAGATACATAGCAGGGTAGAGAAATACCTCGGCTTTTAAACAGAACTGAGAAGCAGAAGTCACACCCAGCATCTGAGGAGGAGTAACACTCCTGTGAACTGTATCACCCAGCATCTCAGCAAAATGCCCTGCTCCCTTCTAACCATCTACTGTCAACTTCTGCTTAAAGAGCATCTCACTGGAAATGCGTCAGGAACTCTCATCAGATTAAATAAGGCAGTGTTGGAGTCAGTGTCTCAGTGCTTGCAAAGAACAGGTCAGGGGTCTAGGAATAGTCAGGATAGCTGATTCTTCCTCTAGGGCCATAGAATGGATCAGGTGATTTCTCAAGGTTACTTCTAAGCCTATCTTCTGTGGAGCTCAACCACAGAAGAACACAGCTGTCAAAACTCACCTGAGAGAGATTGCTGCCACAGGCATATTCCAAATTACTGAGATGGAACTGTAGTACTTTTTCTTCCAGCTCACTGAACTGGATACCAGACTCCTGAATAAAGGCTTTATAGATTTCTTGTATTTTTTCTGTGGAAGAACACATTTAAAATTAGAATATATCACAGTTTGTCAGAAGTCCTACTGCATTTCAACATGCTGTTCCCTGGATCACGAGATTTTCAAGCTTAGTGCTAGTTTGTACCAGGATGTTTTTCTCCTCACAGAAAAAAAAAACCCCAAAACCACAAGATCTTTCCAGCGATAGAGTATAACTTTGTTGTTTACTCATAGGTTTCTGAGTGAGACAGGAGAGAAATTATTTGTTTAGCTATCATCAATATACAGTTGGAGATATTTCAGGTAAAATACACTTTAAGATAATGGAGGATCCTTGCAAATAAATCCTGATTAATTTTTACAAAAGCAAAGAACTGAGAAATTTGATCTAGGGTTCACTGAAGAACATAGGAGTTGTTAATTCTGTTTTACAGAATCCATGCTAAAGAGATTTGGGAGGCAGACATTTCTGAGCAAGTGTATTTTTTGCTGTTGAGTTTACAAGCTGTAAGTGTGGTGGGAGGTGTTACCAATGGAGACAGGACTATTCTTGCCAGCAGAAGGCTTTGATCAGGCATTTTAGGCAGGTTAGTCAAAAAGTGTAAGGCTAAGGCTAGCTATGGCCTGCTTCAGCCAGAAGCAAGTCTTCTGAGCTGCTAGTGACAGTAGTTATACTGAAAAAAGCTACCTCATGAAAACAAGGTACAGTATCAGAAATATCTGTTGGATTTAAGGTCAGATGGGCAGCCATACACTTTTAAAAATGTCTGATGTAAGAGCCAATTTAAATAGAACTTTATGAACACAGCCAACATCTTCACTTTGCAATACATCTCTCACTTACCACCAAGAGGAACATCTTGATGTTGGGTTTTATCTTTTCTCCACTCAGAGACGACATCTAGGATGGCATTGAAATGAAAGTCCATACGTTTATCAATAGTGGGATCTGTTATCCTTCCACCTTCCTGGATCAAGTCACATTTCTCCCCTAGTTTGTGCATTTTAATGCCAAGCTTAAGAAAAAGACATTTTATTGCTTTTTTAAGTATGAAAAATCTACAGCACCCAGCCTGCTCAAAGTTACTTAACGTAAGGTAAATGCCCCAGATTTAAGTGATACCATTTAAAAAACATCAACAACTTTAGTCAGAGTAACTCTTGTTCTCTTCAAACTGGAATACCAACAATCCTTCTATCTGTTAATTGTCCCCAAATTGGTTTTTTCCCACTTTTCCATCCTTTCCTTTATTGGGGATTCAAAGAAACCTCCTCTGCAACTTTCCTGTCAGGTAAGGGCTAGTACAGAAATATAGAGTCTGGTAATCAAACATGATGAACCAGTCTCCTTTATTTCCACCTCAATTCATTTTCTAAGTCACAATTAAAATCAGTTACTTTGTACAGCTTTCTGGTGTCTGAGACCCAAACAGTTCCCTGAACTCATGAATTGACAGGATATTGTTTCCCAGTTACCGTAAATGTTATTAATGACCAAACAAAGAAAGAAATTTTTGGAATTAAACCTAGTACCTTGCTTTGCTTGTCCAACCTGCATCGAAAACACAACAGAGCTAAATTTAAATAAAGATGTTTTTGTGTTCTACGGAGTCAATCCAGAGAAAATAGCACAAACATAGTGCTAATTTCTTCCCAGGGCCTTGTTACTTAGGGCATGCTCCAGTGTTTTTCACATGTCCTCACATCTCTCTAGGCTGTGGGTCACCACTGCAGATCTTAAGACACAGTTGTACTTTCAATGAAAAGTTACATTAAATGGCCATAAAGGGATGAGTATCTGAAGTGTATCCAGAAGTCATTGTTCCCCTTCTCATAAATAAATTCTGATTTTTTAAAAAACCTAGACAAAAACCCTAGAATTTCTTAATGGCACTATAGGGCACTAAACAATTAAAATGGCATGGGCTGGATTTACATGTGTGCCTGAGCAAAATCCACACTCAGGTTCCACTTGAAGAAATTCAGATTCCTGCCTCAAAAAAACCTAAACCAAACCAGCAAGTAATAAGAATTTTTAAAGAAATTGAACCACAGCATGTTTGCATCAGTAGCAATTTAGTCGTTAGACATGTTAATCTTAACTTGTGCAGAATTTAACTGGAAATATTGAGAGGCAGCAAAGGCAAATCCATCACAGAAGCAGTAGCCTCCCACAGTAAAGCCTTTCTCAGCCCTAAAGAAGTCTGCTGAGGACCTTTTATGTAACTGTCTCTAGAAAAGAGGAAAAAAGTGGTTTCTTCTGGTTGTGAAGCTGGAGCCACCTTGTTTTTCTTTACATAATGTGCCTGAAACCATTCTACAGCTCTTCTCTGTTCCCAAGTGTTATCAAAGATATAACAGCAACATGGAGTTTACTTACAATGCAGAGCAGGATTTTAATCATGTCACAAGAAAAGGACTCCCACCCTTCCCCAGCCATCTGAGCCTGGCTTTAACAACAGTTTTTCACTAGTGATAATCATGACCACTGCAGGAACCCACTTGCTCACACATTAGTGCCATTGGGTTGTTGACACATCCATTGACGATTTGTGCACCTCTTCCAACAGTGACACCTTTGAATGTCTTATCATCCCATACTCGGCCACCAATTCTGTCTTTAGCTTCTAAGACAATGACCTGTGGCAAAATGCAGCTTAGTAAATTGTAAGATATAACTCTATTATAAACATATCTGTTCAACTCCAGAGCAAAGGAGAAGACAAAACACAAAAAAACCCCTGAGCAATCCAGCAATGTTAACAATCTTAACACTTTATTTTCATTTCTGGATCATCTGTAGTTAATTTATGCATTTAAATCATCTTTCAAAGGTTACACTTTGGGATATACATATACAAATACAACTGTTACTTTAGAAACAAAACTAAGCCTTCTTTTTAAAAAAGCTGAAGACTTATTTTGGAAATCTCAAAACTGGTGTTTAATGCATGCTAGAGGCTATTAAACACAATGATCTGGGTGCAGTGTCTGTACAAAATATACGCTGCATGCTTTGTTTAATTTTAGATACAAATAAATGCTGCTTTTAAACAGCAGATTTACTCAGTAAAACCCCAGATTTTACAAATTAATTAGGATGTCCTATACAGACATGTTTATAACAAGAATGGGGGCTTTTTCTTTTTGATGAACAACACTTTTCAAAGCAGAGGAAGTCTGATTTTTTAAAGTAATGTAGTCTAAAGCTTCTTACCTTAATTCCAAAGTTGTGCAGTTGTCGGGCTGCTGCTAATCCTGCTGCACCAGCTCCAACAATAATGACGGATTTCTAAAAAAATATTAAAATATTTAATAAAAATAGTTAGAAATAAAACAGAAATTGTCATTTCACTCTCATTTTCCTTTTTGCTGAAGTAAAAATGTTGGTAACTTTCAGAAGTCTAGGTTTTCTTGTCCTCTAAAGTAATCTGTGGCAACACTTAAAGATGATGGTGCATTTAATATAGAAAAAAGATCAGTGGTAGCTTTGAAAACAGTTAAAATTTTTGAGGACTTTAAAAGAAGATGCATCAGTTTCTTTTAACAGAAAGAGTTGAAGTTATCAGTAACAAAAGTAGAAATCTTAACTGAATTTACTGGACAAGAAACACACTTACCTTGTAAAGATTTCAATCATAGGTTGGGTTGACCAGTCAAAACTATTTTATAAATGAGAAATATCTACAAATACACTTTCCAAACATGACTTAAAATTTCTAGGAGGTATTCTCTTAGAGAACACTTCGGTAAGTTTTGGGTGCTGTCTAACAACTTGCTAGCCATAAACATGTTCCCTTTTAATCATAGCTCTTGCAAACCAACATGGAATAGCAGTTTCCTCACTATGGAAGCAGAGGTGTTTTATAGGAGTAAGCCACAGAACCTGTATATTTTTTACACAGTTCCTATCCATCTGAACAGCACATGGGAAGCACAAATCCATGAGAATGAATTCCATAGATTTTAGTGGGAAAAATACTTTTTGGAAGGAGTCTAATTTATGTAGTTTCCATACCCATTGAAGGCATATCAGAATAATGTGAAAAACTTGCCACATGTTACCTTTTGGATGTAATTTTACCTATCATTCCATCCATTTATGTAAATGAGAAAAAAAAATCCAGAACCAAAAAAATTATTGTATGCACCATGTAGTTTTATAGCACTAATAATGTAGGGATTATTACAGCAACTTACATTGTGGTATTCCTTAGGAAGAAGGTACTGGTCAGGACTGACTGACAAAATCCCTGTATTAATTAGCCCTTTCCTTGTCATAAAATGCAGGATCCTCTCCATTTCCTGTACACAGCGAATCCGCACAAGCCCCCGAACAATGATATGATGGATACATTTTTGAGGGGTAAGAGCCTCCTGCAAAGGAGAAAGAAAGAAGAGAAACTGTTGATTTTCTAAGATTCCATTTTTTCATATGTTTACATCATATTTAAACTGTGAACCAAACGGTAAAAAACCATGACAGCCTTCTGAGAGCATTTTAAAAGAATTTTTGTGGAAAATTCTTGTTAGCCAGCTTTACACAGTATGGTAACAATTTATTAAGCAAGATTAGCATGGAATAAAACCAAGTGAGTCTACAAGAGACTTTCACGAACTTCATGGTGTGTTCCTTTAGTACAAGAATGGTATTGAAATGGATTCCTGTTTGCAAAATTAATCTACATAGTGGCAATGCTCACAGTGGCATTCCAGTAGAATCCATTCCAAAATTGCCTTCCAAGGGAAAAAGAGATTAATATCCAAAACCTTCACATAATGCAGACATCCGTATCAGAAAACTTTGGTATGTGAAACTTCAGCAGTTCTGTCAAAGGCAGTGCCATAGGGTTAGCCTAAGTAAAAGGACAACCACTTCCCTGTCCAACAATCAGGTCAAAAAAAAAAAAACAAAACCATAAAGCACCCACAAAACACTGTTTAGATGTGTTCAAGCATCCCTTTAAAAAGTTAATAGCTGGGCAGGCAGTGTAGAGTTTTAGTAATTTAAAAACTTTTGATTTTTACTGCAGAAAAAACGCCTATGCATTAAGTCTAAAAAAAAGAAAAACCAAACCAACCAAACCAAAACTCTCAACCCCAACAAACCCCCCAAAACCCAGTCAATCTTAGAATGGATTTCCAAAAGCATGGGAGCAATTTTTCTGGTGCATAAGGAGACATCCAAGAAGTGAGTCCACATCCCAGAACAGCTGCTATTATTTTTAAACAAACAAATTAACTATCAGCATCTCTTACCTTGCAGTTTGTGTACCACAAAGCCAAAATCAAGTTTCTCAACGCCAGGTACATGGTAGGGTCTCGTGAGTATTCTGGGAACTCATAGAGCTCATCCAGTTCCATGACATCTGGCCTCACACAAAGTGCTTTCCCACATTCATTGGGCTGGTAAAAAGGCTGGAAATACTTGTTCATGCCTGCAACTGAATAAAGACACGCCAGGAATTAATCATGCTCCATGATATCTTCATCACATCCCTCTCCCTCTAAAACCATCCACTAACCTCACACAGATAACAAGTAAGGAAGCTTTCCAGCCTCTAGGCACCTCCACAATGATTCCATAGACATGGAGGCTCTCCTCTCTCCTGCCCCCTAGGCTGTGCATTAATTATTGTCCTGCTGCCTGATGAGTACACCTTGGACCTATCAGAGCTCAAGTTTTGTCAAAGAATCAGTAATGTTTCATGGCACTCCAATGCCATGAGAATTCCAACAAGGAGTAGAATCTAAATTCAAGTCAGAGGACTAGCATCACTGTACAGACTCAGGCAGTACTCTGAACTCCTTTCTTATTCATCTCCCAATACTACCCACAGGGGGTAATAATTAAAAGTAATCATCTTCCACATTCAGTATTGGTAGCTCTGTGTAATGAAGTTTTCTCTTAAGCAGATACAACATCTGTTGAACACATGAACAGATTTATTTTCAGCACCTAAGGAGAACAAAGCCTGCTAAGACAAGACAGAAGCTGAAACTTTGTCAAAGCACTCTCTCAGACGTCAGTATGACAATCCTGAATTACCTTTCTCTATACCTGACCTATTCTGCAGATCTGCACTCTCAGGCTATCACTAGCAAAAAAAAAATAACCTAAACAGAATCTGAGTGCCTTAAGAAATCAAATTCTTTTCTTCAAAACCCCAAAGATCCAAAAATCCAATATCAAAACTAGTAGAATCCTGGGGTTTTTTGATAAATTTCCATTTCCTTAAGAATGCAAACAGTTTTTAAGTACCTGCGTGGTAATTTCCTGTTTCTGTACACAAATAACAGTGGTACACAGAAAGCTTCTGCAGTCTGTGCTTACTCCCTGAAGAAAAGCCATAAGAAATATATTACCTTTATCTTACAAACAAGCAAATGGCACCAAACTACAGAGGCCGTCACACAGAGACTGTGTATTAGTGCTGAGAACAGAACCGGTGTTCTGAATCAGAAGAATTATGTGCCTTATAAATTCAGTTATAAGACAAAATTTATCACACCTATTTAAGCAACAGAGCCCTGCAGATGGCCCTTACCAGTCACATTAGGCACGCTCTTTAAGTGCTCTAACTTCACAAGGTTGGATTCACCAGGTAACCGATTAGTGCTGGTACAGGATGGACTCATGCCCACGCAGTCTGGATAATAAGCAGCTAGAAAGGGAGCTGCCACACTGTCTTTCAGCAAAGGAGGGAGTATGAGCATGGAGTACCACCAATGGTCTGAAACTTCAGCCACTCTCTGGCCAAGCGGAGAAGTGAAGGAAAGAGGGGAGAAGAGAACACGTCAGTACTTTAAAAACGTTGGAAAATGAACCAGTTTCCCCCCTCCCTCCAAAACTGAGACCAAAAAGCACTAGAAGTACCAATCTCAGAATTGCAAGTCATAAAGACATTTTCTCTCCCTCTTTCCCCTTCCTCAGCCTGACACAGACAACCTGTAGTATTGATCTCTTCCCCAGACATGGAGCTGAAACTTCACAAACTCCACACCACCTGGAATGTAAGCAAATGAGATGTGCCATAACAACACATCTATGCTTATCAGGCCCTTTATAAAACATTTACGGTCACTTATGCATCCAGAAATCTGAGCTTAGAAAAGTCCACACTAACTGATCAGCTTAATTTCGATTCTGCTATCCCCATCAAAGACCTTCTAGAACCCTAAGAAGTGCTAATGATTCACCCTTAATTTAGAAGTCAAACATGCATTAGAGAAACAAAGCCACAAAGCTTCTACAAGAGTCAGCAACAAGCTTGAACATGTTCCCTGTGATAGAGATACCTCAGGTACACTTATGTTCAATAAGCCAATGTTCACAAGTTTATATGAAATCTGAAATGCAGGGTGGCATGATCACAAACCCCTTGAAACACCGATCTTGTATGTGCATTTTGTATTATGAGGGAGAGGAGAGAGAAAACATGCTTAGGTATTCTCTTGCAGTCTTCAAAAAAAGGAGACTAGCTTGACTAAAGATAGAAACCACCTAAAAGACAAGGAAATTTTAGGATGGGGAATTCTACTTGAAATTCCCCATCCTTAGTGGCAACTGAGTAATATTTTGTCTGATCAAAAATGAGAATTAGGAGTAAACTTTGAGTCACGACTGAAGGACACCACGAACCACTTGAAAGCTACTTGGTACGGCAAGGGAAAAGAGGAAAAAGATGAGAAAGTAAAAGGCCCTAGGCTCTGTTACAAATAGTGTCTGACAGTTTCCTGAGCAAAATGCATAAATACTGACATAATTGGCCAAAGAACCAAAATAAAAAAGGAAAGAAATATGCTGTGCTTTAAGATTGCTTTCATATTCTAGGACAAATGAGGAGGAACAGCTACTACTCACCAAGTCCTCAGGCATGGAACACTGGTCTGAGCCTTCAGTCTGAAAGACAAGTGAATGGTATGAGAGCTTTTCTTAAGCTGTATGGAAAAAATTATGTATAAAGCAAAATAACATTCTATGGCATAATTCTCTAAATTAAACAAAAAGAAGTGCTTAGTGTTAGCCTTCTGTAGTAGACATGATTGTTTAAAAAAAAATAGAGAAATGTGTAGGTTAAAAACATGACACATCATAAAGCAAAAGCACTCTAAAAATGTGTTTCATTTGTTAAGTTAGTTTCTAATGATCAGACATTAAAATATACATTCTATTCTATAAAATGGGGTGGAACACTGAAACAAATTAAGAAAAAAAATACAGACTTTTATAGAAAAATTCTGGAAATATCCCACATTTTTCCAGAGCGACTCTTCTAGTCTAGACTATAAAAGAGAGTTTCTTATTTATTTTAAGAGTATCTTTAAGACAGAGTTTCAAAATTAAAGGCTGACCCTTCAGGTTTTCATATGGTCACTATTTTCATGTTATGTTTTTTCGTAAGTGCCATATATATTCTATGTCACTTTAAGGACTCTTTCAAATTTCAGGCGTTATCTTCATGCCAAAGCTGAAACTTTTCATGTAAAGCTCCATGACAGACTTGATAGCAACTAGGAAAAGCTCATGGAGCTTTTCAAATGCTTTCCTCAATAATGAAAAAAGGCCAAACAAAACTGAAATCAGCATTTTGGCGTATGTCTATTTTGTACATGCTGATAACCTTCCCATAGCTGAAGGATTTTACAATTGACTGTGCAGACAAAGATATTTCAGATACTTCTTTCTTGACATTTGCTGTCAGAAAACAAAAAGTCCAAGCAGCATGTAGGCCTGTCACTGTGCAGCTCTGCAGGCCATCAGACTATCATTTTGACATTAGAGACACTGAGCAGCAAACAAGAAGAAATTAATTTCTGCAAACAAGAAATACCAACTTGTTAAGTTTCAATATGAGCAAAACTGTTGTGTGGTACCTTGGTGGAATTGTTCAGTTTCATACCACATCTGTAGGTTTTTGCTATTTGTGGTGTCAGCTGGATTTCCTTTGTCAGCTGACGCCATTTACCACATTCTGGCTTTGTGCACTGCACCTACAAGTCAAAAAACAAACATGTTT
The DNA here is from genome assembly GCA_013398055.1 of Ifrita kowaldi. Classification (NCBI taxonomy): domain Eukaryota; kingdom Metazoa; phylum Chordata; class Aves; order Passeriformes; family Cinclosomatidae; genus Ifrita; species Ifrita kowaldi. The sequence continues at coordinate 363,047 of VZRS01015014.1, forward strand.
TTACTTGTTGCTTGTGATTACAGATAAGGTTAATGTAACTTAAATAACCAATCAGAAAGAAGTGAGACGTGAGAAAGTTGTAAAATATAATTGTTAGATATGTTCTTCTGTAATCATCAGGTCATAAATAGTGTTTGATCTACAAAAATCTTATACCCATCTCCTGCAAAACTGAATTTCTGCACAGAACCTAAGGCCAAAATTAATTCAATGCCCCATTACTATGGTCTTCAGTGGACGTTGCAAGCATTACTTCAAAAATATATTCTTCACCCCTTCAAGAAAAAACAAAACACCACCACCACCAAACTTCATTCCATTCCCATCTTTCTTCTGCTCTCTTTACCAGGGAAATACAAAATCTGATTTCAAAGTCTTTCATACTTTCCCTGCCAAATCTTATTCTACCTGAAAATCACAGCTACAACTTCACTGAAAAGTAACAGAAGATTGGTCTTTGTGGGGTGTGGAGAAAGTCTCCAACAGTGGAGGAGCTGATCAGAATTTTTATCTTGAGCTTTTCCATAATCCTCTAATACTAGAAAAAACCCCACAAAAACTCAGCTGACATTCTGCTTGAACAGCAGAATATCAGAAACACATCAGAACATCACATTCCTATTAAATAAATCACCTTTCACCTTACCCAGTAAGGAAGCTGTTGATCAGCCATAAAGGCTTTTGGACTGGGCTCACTTTTACCATTACTTGTCCAAATCCTTTTCCAGGCAGTATATTTGTCATAACCATCTTTATGGCTAAGAAGAAAGAAAACAGCAAGCAGTCAGAAAACTGAGTATCTAGTTCACTTCAAGCAATAGCAGTTACTCTAAAATTAAACATTTTATATAAGGACAGAGAAGTAAGTGTAGAGAGTACTGTACTTTTGCTGTTGAAAGGAGAGAGTCATGGTTCTTATGATAGCAATAAATTGCATGCTGACCATTATGGCCTCTTGCTTATGAGCACACTTCCTGGTATCTAAGGCCTGGACTGAGTGATGGGTGTTGCCGAGCACATAAGCACACAAAAGTCTTGGTAGAGCTGGATTTAACTCCCACTCAAATGGGAAGAAGCTTGAAGCTGAAAGCACTCTGTCAGCCTGACAAGAGTCTTCACGGTCACTGAACCGCAAGAGTTAGATCTCCTTACTGATTTCTAACTGCTTTTTATTGTACTGCTTTAGAGAGGCAAGGTCTCCCGAATGCACAGTGTAAAGTGAATTTATCTTATAAAGGAAAACACATTTACTCATAATTGTTCTCGTAATTTAAAATTCTCTGACATGGTTTTTAAAAAACAGAAAAGCTTCAGAATAATTGCACACACAAACCAGCCTGCCTAAACTAACCAGTTTTGTTCACGCTGCCCTGTTTAAGTTGATTAGTCCATACAACAGCTGCAGTTTTAGCATCACTGTCTAAGCCTCAGTCTGGCTAAAGCAAGCACAGAGGGCAAGTCTTTGTGTTATGTTTATGTACATGTTTGTTATTGTTGTTTATGTTTCAACAGTTGCAACAGCTGCCAAATTTTACTAAGCTCTGAAAGGACACAACCTTAAGTGGTAAATCTACCTTCGGTAATAGTGGTCAAAACATTCATTGCAGAAGTGTTCCCCACAGGACAGATGATACCATCTAGACGTATACCCATTTTTCGCACATCTGTAATGCAGGAGACACAGAAACAGTTCTACAGTACATTTAGGAAAAAAAAAATCATTCTATTGACAATAGCACGTTCTAGAATGTGAACAAAATATTCAGAACAAGCCAGGGCTTTATGTTACATTCATGAAGGCTGACTTACACAAGGCACTACAACCATACAAATAACAATAAGGTCATTTCAATTGTCTCAAACATTTCCAGTTTCCAAACTAAGCAACACCAGATGCAAAGGAGGCAAAGTGTACACAATGTGCAGTTTTATAGTTGGTCTGGCTTCCAGCAGCCTCCCTCTAACAATGGTCAACTGAGCCTGTCTTTAGTACCCTTTAAGCAGGCATTTCCTGAACATGAAATAGTGAATATGTGCTGTGACACATTAAGTGTTTTGCAAACGTGTAAGATGACAAAGCTCCTCTCCACAAGAACTTAAAGTTCCTTTACTTTGTTGCATTTTTTCCCAATATTAGTGCAGACTCGGGAGGGATCATTTAAATTATGATTTTTCTTGTACATGTGATCAATTGATTCATAAGTCATGTTCTGTCCCCAGAACAACTGACAAAACTATAAAGGCAAATCTGAACACAAACCAGATGTTGCCTACTTTTTTCTCATGAGCAACTTGTGATTTTAACCCAGTGAGACAAAACCCTAAGGAAGCAGTTACGCATTCTGGGCATTTGTTCTTTACTACTCTCAAAAAGAAATATCCATTACAAAGATTACATTCATCAGACAAAGCAATAGTTCTTCACTTAGAATACTCTCATTAAACTCAATGAAATGGTTCAAGATAAATGCACAAGGTAAAAAGCAGTGACCTGAGATACTAACTCAAATAGCCATGGAATGAGCTCATCTCAAATAAATAAAATTGAAAGTATGTACTTGCAGGAGTGGGAAAGGTGAAAATCAAAGTATTAGAATAACAATTCAAGAAGATAAGTAAGCAGTATGCATTGTCTCCTAAATAAAAACTGTAATATCACCAATGCTGATCTCACAGGTGCTCACTTCCCAGACAAGTCTCTCAGGCAATTGCCAAAGCACTTGGCTTCCCTGTGACAACATCCAGAATACATTGACTTCCTGCCACCAAGAAACAATCCATGGATATAACTAAATGAAGCATCTAATTAGTTTTATTTATTTTTCAATGCTATAAAGAAGGAAAGTTTGTCTCAATTATCAGGGAGGGAGGAGTGCTACTTAACTACAGTGTGCCTGCTTCATAATGAGGTCTAACATGTTGCCTATTATAGATATACCCTGCCAGTATCATGCATTCAAAACCACCAGGGTCACAATGCAAAAGGACTTGTGAAAGTGCAGAGAAAGCGTACAAGAACAAAGAGTTCAGAGAAGAATGACTGTCTCTCCTAAAACCTAAAATTTCAAGGCTAGAATCTCACCTCAGACTGCAAAGCATTCCAATGAAAGAGCGGTAAAGACTTTTTACAGCAAATGATGGTTTCACTTTCCATCTTGAAAGCAAGTTTGGCTTTCTCAAATTACACTAATATGTTCTCACTTTCACAGAAGCAAGGCATGTTCCAGAAGACAACATGAATAACATAAATAAGCATATCCCAAAGATATTCGGTATCCAAATTAGCAACTTGCACAGGACAAAGTTATCCACAACAGGAATAACTTGTAACATTTTCCTGGCATCTTAAGACTCCTATTAGCAGTATCTTTCAATTCTCTCTCTACATTTAGAAATGAAGGAATTTTTCAGAATATAGTTAGAATCCTAAACTTCAGCTGCAGATTTAGAAAGTCCATGAAAATGCAAATAAAAAGTAACAAACCTTTCAGCTGCACTGGCAAAGCAAACGGGACATGTTGCAGTGCATCCAGCTTTTTCACACTTTCTATATTTCTTCTCTGAGGCTTCATCATCATCATCTGCTGCTGCTTCAGCCGCTTTCTTCTTCACCTAATAAAGAATAGCTGGAATCTGACCATAAATGACACAAATGCATCTTCTACAAAGTGGCATTCAGACAGTCTTGCAGCTTATGAGTGGCATCCCATAGTTAAAATGACCCTAATGAAAATCTTTGTAGCCATTGTGAAATAGCTGCAGCATGAAACAGCTGTCAAATTAGGTCAGTTTTTTCTACTAAAAAAAAAAAAAGCCACAAAAAAACCCTCAAACCCACAGTAAGACTGGAAATATCATTTCTATCTAAATATGTCTTGCCTTAGTCTAATTGATGCCACTGAAGAAATTATAAGCAAAGTGTACAGTTTAAATAGTATTTTAAGCTCCATCATGTGTTAATGAGTCAAGCCTCATGCATTCATTTAATTTCTCCTTTGGAAAATCTCCTCTTTGATAATACATATTGATATTAATTAGTGGCAATCCTATTTGTGCTTCAAATAAATTACTAGGGTAGGCTTAGGGCATTTTTTTGGATACAAAACTGTATACCAAATGTCTCTTCTGGGCCTCAAAGGTACTGTGGTGTTTTAGGCCTCTGTCTGGATGGGCAGAAAGCTTTGTCTGACTGTACAGAAATCTGTGGTTGTATTTTTAACACATTAAGTACTTACTTCCTTAAGGTTATATTGAGTATTTACCTTTTCTGAATATTGTTTGCAAAATGAGACACTTGGCCTGCTTATCCACAGAATTAACTCATTCTCCCTCTCTGTGGATAAGTACCTTAAGACCTAACTTACCCACAACGAAGCCCACTTTCTTTACAAATGTCAACAGAAAATAAAAAATAGCGAAGTACAAGCCCACATGTTTTTAAATTGTTATAAATACCTGTCTTCCAGAACTCCTCACAGGAAGGCTGTCTGGAGACTGATCTGAAGAACATGCCTTTTTTTTCGTTCGTACCCTTCCCGTTGACATTGTATTGTTAGATCTGAAAAAAGATAGGCAAGAGTTAATTAATTTAAATTGCTTGACTTTCCAGAGTTAATCACAGCCACTCACAATACTACTTTTGACAGAGTTACCTAGGTAAGAATCTGTTCAGCTTGACTGTAAATTCGAGAGGAAAATGGGAATGAGGCATTTCAGGAAAGGAACAATACTACTATTTTAAACTAAATTCGTAGTTAAGATTAGATCCCTGAGTACATCTTGACAGGCTGTTCCAGACCAGCATATCCTGGATTTCAGTAATCTGATTTGCATTACGTGAAGACCTGGACTGGAATTTGGGTTGGCAAAGTGAACAGACATCAGCTCAATGCTGATGCAAGCATTCAAATACCACTCAGAGTAACACTCGTCCTGCTAACTACTGATTTATTGGCAACAAGAGATTTGCACTGTAAAGCACTTTTCCAAACAGTGTACTGAAGAGACATTTAATACCAGATGAACAACCAGTTCCAAGACTTGCACACTCTCCTATGAAAATACATCAGAATTCGAAGTCTAGACTGACGTTATATTGCAGCTGTAAGTGATTGGAATATTACAAAGTTTGTTGTCAAGTATTCTATAGGACAAAAAAGATCTATGGCATGAGAGTGCTCTGTAGCTGTCTTTGACTGCATTGGTAGGAGCACAGAATGGACAGCAGTTAGCCATGTAAACTGGAAACGGTGGAGTGGGAGAAAGTATGATGCAGAAATATGAAAGCATATTTAAAATGGCATTATCAAAGGCATTCTTTTCACAGGGAGTAAAGCACAAAGCCTAGAGGAAGAAGTAAATCTAAGAGTGCTCTATAACATACAGAAAAGAAGTGGAAATAAACCCCTTGTACTACAGCACTACATCATGAATATTATCTTGTTGTAATAGGGATCAGTTTGTAATTATGTTTTTGGAAGAGGTTTATATATATTTATATATATATTTTTATATGTATATATGAGACTTCTCAATTCTCCCTGTTTCAGGCTGCAACTCCCTTATTGAAACTGTCAGTGATGGACAAGGCAGCAGTATCTTTGTTCAGAAATTCTGCTAAAGGTAAAGGTAACAGGAAGAGAGCAGGAATTTTACAAAATTTCATATTAAGCTGATTCAAGTCAAGTAAACTGGTTCATTCTCCTCTCAAGATAGAAGAAATTGTTTGTGAGAGGAAGAGAAATCCCATGAGGATACCCACATAAGTGAAAAAATAGTTCAAATGACCCAATACAAAACTAAACTTTGTTTCTTGCACATATCCCCTCCAATTATAACTAGCCAGAGGCAGGAAAAAATTATTAAGTCAATCTCTATTACCTTAAAAAAATAAAAGTATTTTAGCATCACTTCACTGTAACTTACCACTGTATGTGGGTGGATGAGGTTGGGAAGTAAAGAAAACCAACCAGTTTCATTTACATGAGATTTCCCTAAGCTGCTGCATAACACCCCAGAAAATGGTGGCTTTTTCCCCCAGAGCCTTCTTTATGGATCAGTGGCACAACAGTATATTCCTGGATCACCTTAGCTTCTGATGGTAAATAACCGTCCCAACATGCCATGGTCCTTACAGTTGGAGGCTTCCAACTGAGCAAGGAGTGCAGAGTGCTGAGCAAGGCACCAGGTGACTCATTTTGGTGACCATCAGGTGATCACAGTCTGCTGCTATGGGGCCCTTTTATCCAAGAAGGTAAAAGAACATGCAAATTTTTCGTTGCATATCCATAGAAAAAGTGCCAGTTACCAACCATTAGGAAGTTTGGTAAAAATATTTCGGATTCAGAGAGGCCTCCCATTTTGAAAGACGGAGGTCAGTTGTACGGAATCACAGACATATTTTTGCTGTAAACACTGTGGGAGGGGTAAGAGGGACCTGGGGTGAACGGGAGAAAAAGATTGTATGTATGATACTTTGTCCCCACTTCCCTCCCAAACCAAAAACCACCCCGCTAAAACCCCACAAATTTTTAGAGAACAAGCAAACATGGCTTAGTCTACTAAGCTTTACATGACTTTGCATCCTATCCTGTAGGCATCTCACTGGCTGAGAAAATAAGCCCTTTAAAAGGAGAGAGAAATGCATAATGCGCTGTCACATTCGATAACGTTTCATCCGTCTGTAATGTGTGGCCTACATTGGAAAGCTTTGTGGGGTTTACCTGTACAATTGGCAGCAAGTTTGTCTTTGGGGGGAAAAAAAAAATTAAAAGAAGAAAGAAGCCACACAGACACACACTGTCAGAGACGGAGAGGAAGCGAGAGCAGCCTGATTAACACGGGGAGTGCACACACCTCTGAAAGTCAGCCCGAGTAAAGCGGCGGCGCCCAGCCCCGCCGGCCGCGGCTGTGACAGTTGGCGGCGGGCGGGGGTCCCGAGGGGCAGCCCCCGGAGCAGGCAGCCCCCGCGGCTGAGCTGCCCCGGAGCCAGGCGGACGCGGTCCCGGCGGTGCCGGNGGGCGCGGGTGCCGAGGGGGGCGGCAAGGGGGGCGGTGCGGAGCCGCTACGGGTCACCCCGCGGGTCCCCCGGCCCCGAGCAGCCGCTCGCCCCCGCCTTCTGCCCGCGGGCTCCACGTGAGAGACGTGTCGGCATCTCCCTCCTTCGTTACCTGGGTAGGGGGGCTTCCCGATGGGTGCGAACAGGAAGGCCACCGGCGGTCCCGTAGTGCTGGACAGGGCGCCTTCAGCCGCCTTCGTCCCTGGAAAGCGGCTCTGGCCGAAGCTATCGGTAGCAAGAGTGTGCTGAGTGCTCCGTCGCGTTCGGTACAGCTACGTTGCAACTGTCACCAGATTGTGATCTCCTGAGATCTACTAAGTTTTTGTCCTACTCGAGGAAGTAAGAGCCAGTTCCAAGCTATGCATTAGGTGGGGGTAATTTTTGTCTCTTTTTTTCACAGCTACAAGCACTCTCTGGAGATATGGACCACTCAGCGGATGCATCCGGGCTCCTGGAAGGCTCTGGTATTGGGTCACAAAAAGAGAGAGTGGTGACAGAGGAGGAATGGCTACAAAAATGGGAAATGGGTAACATCGGGTTTCACAAGGAACAAGGGCATCCGTACGTGACTTCACTCTTCTGCTTAAGCTGTTTTAAGAAATGCCATGAGATGAGCGACTTGGCTCATTCGAGAAACTCTTAATTGAAAATGGAACATCTGCAAAAAGCGAATTATCTCACATGGGCACAGCTTGAAACAAAAATATAGATATTTTTGTGACCTGCACTTGTTAAAGGACAGAGAAAAGAAAGTATTGAAACGAATGCAGAGCTTTTACTCTTGAATCAAGTTTTAAACCTGAAAGCTTGGATAGTTTGGCTAGAAAATCTTAAATTTTCTGATGGCGAAGCTTTGCACTATTGTTCTTTATGAAACTGGGGCTTGAAACAGCGTGCAGAGGGCATCCAAGCAACTACCATGCACTAAAAGACAAGGACCTAAGAGAGCAAACCTGATTATATAGTTTTCCAAGACTTGTAGAAGTGATTTGATTGATACAGAAGGTTAATAATCATTCTGTTTAAAATCTCTGTTACGGCCCTCTTAGAGGTGGGTTGGTTGGGTCATTTACTTGCAAAGACAAGCAGAAAATAGAACAAACAAATGTGTTAATTTCTGAATGTCATGAAATTGACTTCCTTGCTATGTAAACGATGGTGGATGTTTATTTTATGTTTTTATTTCTAATGGGATGAAGCAGGTTGAGCTAATAACATATGTGCCATTATGGAGTTTTCATGCTACCTGGCATAGTGTATAGCATTTGGCTTTTTGTGTGCCAGCACAAATACTTGCAAAGTAAAACATGTCTGTTTTTCTGCAGGCTCCTCCAGAAGTATCTGGATGTTCTTTTAAATGGCAGGAGTGGACTGAGGATATTTTTCCCACTTTGTGGTAAAGCAGTAGAGATGAAATGGTAAAACACAGATAATAAGAGCAAAAGCCTTATTTGATGTGGGGAGGGAGGAAGGGAGAGGGGGAATTCCCAACCTTACATTGGCCAGTGGAAATGTGCCGCGTCTCCACTGGTAGGAAAGCAGCCTCACTGGAAGCTGAAGGGAGGAGGAAGCTGATGATTTGTATAGTAGCATAAATTGAATGGGTAAGGTCTGACCTGAAAGTCCTCTTGATTGTCTCAAGTTCAGCTTGGGGAATGCTGAATTTAGATGGACAGAGTGACTGAAGCTATGCCTTTACCACTGCTGCTTTTGGTAGCAATGCCAGCTCAAATTGTCCGCAGTGAGGTCAGTTGTGCCAGATAACATTTTCAAGAGACCATATGGCATGCCAGTCTGGAAATTTAAATGATTTGGGCTAAATGGTACTTCCTCTTTTCTTATATTTCTAATTTTACTTTTACCTTTTTTTTTGAGGGGGGGGAGGAGGGGAGCAAGGGTGGTGGTGTTGTATTTATAATCAGGGCCTGTATAAGCCAGTGTTCTTTCTTGGAGGGAGGGAGCACAAACCAAAAACTGAACTGCATCCTCAAGTAATCCAGCTATCAGGTTTTATCACAGTAACTACTTTCTAGGCTGACTGTGGGCTCTGACACACATTGGTGTTTTGCTGAGCTGCAGCAGCGCAGAGGTTTCCGCACCTCCTTCATTGCCTGCTCCTGCCAAGCCACAGAGACAGCTGGGTGGACAGTGTGCCTCAGTCAACTCAGTTCAGAGCACAGCACCTTTCCGAAATGGAGTTTCTCAGTGTGATCACCTGTTTTCATAGAGTTTGTAGGAATAAATGAATAATTCATTGAATCTAAATAAAGTATGTAAGTCCTTGTCAACTGCATGCTGAGTGGTGCTAATTTAAGCTCAGATCATGGAAGGGAGGTAATATAATGTAATATATATTCAATATAATCTGAATGCTTCGGAAAGTCAGGATTAGACATATCAGGGCATCCTAAAACTAGGGTTTCCCTGATGAATAAATGATGCATGGGAGATACACATTTTGCTCAACCTGTGGGCCTCATGTACACTTGGGCCCTCTCTTGTGTGCAGGCTGGCGGACATGGGACACAGCGTTGTTGGTGTGGAAGTCAGCGAGCAAGCAGTGAAGGAATTTTTTTCAGAACACAGTCTGCCTTATTGTGAGGAGCCAGTCCCTGAGATTCCAGGAGCAAAAATGTTCCAGGTATGTCTCCTGCGTTGTCAGATGATATGGTGTGGTTAATCATGCAATGCAGGCATAACTGAGCAAACAAGTCATTCTGCTTTTATGCCTCTGTTTTACTGGTAATCATTCACCTCTTCTGAAGAGGTCTAAAAGGAAGCTCTGAGTTGTATTTTTGGACTGAGAAGTTATTCTTCTAAACTTACTACTTTGACCTTCTTATGACAATGAAGCACCTGAATGTAGAAGGAATGTATTTTAAAACTGGACAGTTGCGTACCTTGATAGATTAGAACCTCTCTGAGGGGATCAGAAGAGTTACCTCAGTAAACTAAAACTAAAAATGTTTCTCACTGTTTTTCCCCATTACATGTAAATGTATTTTTTAAATTTCATTTTTAATAGTGTATGGGTATATTTTAAGATAGGAAGTATAAATATATACTTACGAGTGCGTATTTAAAGATAGTTAGCTGATAAGGATTGTTTCCCTTGCTTTTTATTGTAGAGTACCTCTGGCAACATTTCCCTCTACTGCTGCAGTATTTATGATTTGTCCAGGTAGGAATACTCATCATGTTTTACAATTCTCCATAATCAAATGTGTATTAATACTGTCCAATACTATTATTTTATTTGAATCAGACAAAGATTTGTCAGTTACTTTCAAGAAAAGTCATATTAATTTGTATGAGAAATGTGAATAGCCAATCTCCAACAAAAGCTTAATTCCATTGCTGATCATTAAGGATGACAACTAATTATCTTTAAATGGGCTTCTTATTCCAAGCCATTCTGTGAAAGTTATCAAAAAACATTTTTGCTTTTACAATAAAACCGAATTATCTTTAACATTACTGATGAATTCTACGAAGCAAAACTCTAGTACAATCCCTTACTCAGAGTAACTTCGTAAAAGTAAAGAGAATATATCCAGAGGTGTCTTAACACAATAGTTCCCTCCTCTTGCAGTTCTTACTCAGATGTGATTTTCCCTAGATTACAAGGTTTTGGTGAAGTTTTTTGTGTTTGTTTGCTCTTCCTACAAACAACTGTCAGGCACAAGAATTTGTTCCATGGCTCTTCAGTAAGAAGGAGCTAAAGTCTTAACATTTACTTCTATAGGCTTTCCAGAGCTAGTATGTATACAGGTGCAATAGGTAGTTCAGGACACCAGAACACAGTGTTTACTGTATGATCTTTTTTTTCAATCTGCCAAAACACTGGAAAAAAGACTATTCATTACTAGAGTCCAAAGTCTTTCAGACAATAGACCATGACTAAGACTTCTGCTGCTGCAGCTGACTCCAGTTGGTTTGAATAGTGTATGGAACTTAGTCTTGCAAAGTGTTGAACAGACGAGCTGTGTATGAATGTGCCTTTGTAGATACTGCCTGGTTTCTTCCCCTCCTTGCCCCTCCAGTGTAGCTGCTTGCTACACGGTAGATCCCTATAAATCCTTCTTGCTGGGAGTTGACAAGTTGCACAGGGATTGCTTAACCTCAGAATTTTTCGAAAAATTCAGTCATAAGTTTTATAGCAAGTCGTGTGGTGAAACCTGTAACTTCCATCACAACATGGTGGAATAATACTTTGAAATAAACAAAATTAGATAATTAGTGACAATTTCAGTGCATATCATTAGATCCAGCGCATAGTTTACCATCCACAAAATAAATTGGCAGATAGACATTCTGGATGCAGAATGAACTGTATTTCCAACAGCAGTCAGCAAATACCTGTGACTAGAAATGCACATACACTTCTAGTTTCTGTGTACAGACAATTTGATTAATTACCCAGTAATTATGGAAATTAAACTTACTTCTCTCTTGCTGAGGCTGGCCTACTAACAGGTCCCTTTGATCTCCATTAGCCTAGCATTCATTAGAAGAAAACTCAAATGTGCTCCTGACCTTTGTCAGAATCGGACATTTCAAAGACTCTCTCTAGTTAAAGAGTAACAGGAATTACTGCTCTTTCTGGGAATTCTGGGACATATGTAAAACAGTTATATTACACAATCATTGTACCTCCTAGTACAATTATGGCTGCAAGACTTCGAAAAAAATCAAAAATTGCATTAACTGAAACTATTACGCATATGCAGAGATAGAAATTCACAAGTTTACTCTTAAATCCACTGGGTTTTCTGCAGATACGTGAATTTCTGATTTACATGTTAAATTTTGTTAGTTGTGGTAGTACCTAACCCATGCTGAATGCTGTATAAATGCATAGCAGTGTGATACAGTGAAAGGTACACCCAAGGGAAGCGCTTCCTAACACCTTAGCTTCATCCTGACTCTACATCAGGATGGAAGACAGCTGTGTGCCTTTTTTGACCTTTTCCTCATGGCTTCATCGTGTTGTGAAGGAAATTGGATGTGCAGAGGGGCAAAGAGCACTCAGACACTCAGCAGGTCCTGAGATCTGGGTAGCCAGGAGACCAGGACTGGGACAAGGTCTCAGCGTGAGCCTGCCTGCAGCCTGGGATGTCTGTAGGCCGTGATGAAATCGCTGGGAAATAAAGTACATGAAATGCCTGTATGGAGCCATGGCCACCATTCCAGTTTAACCAGATTAAAGTTGGAAAGAAAAACCAAGTGCAGAAAACCTCAGTGGCTTGCCTAAGGTCTCAGCAGACTCAGCTATGCAGAGAGAACTGCCTCCAAGCCTCAGAAGATCAAGTTTTTCACCTGCCCCACTAAGCTTTCCTTTATGCCCTGCATGTCCATTGCTTGTTTAACTGACTCTTTAAAAATCTCCTTTCAGTTACAAGGCTGGTTATTTAAATTAGATGCTTAGACTTGGCAAACTTTAAAAGAAGTCAGCACTTGAAAGTGTTATCATGTCTCATCGCAGTAGAGTGGGAAATACAAGATCAGCTTGTAGGTTAGATGCCAGAGACTTAGCAATGCCATTGCAATGAAAATAGCAGTGGGCAGAGAGAAGTTCTCATGGTTTAACTCTGGCTAAGGTGGTAGAACTAAGCACCACACAGCTGCTTTCCTGCTCCCCCCATCGTGAGATGATGGGGGACAATCAAAAGGGTAAAAGTGAGAAAGAAACATGTGCGTGGAGATGAAAGCAGTTTGATAATTAAAAAGAAATTTCTAAAAGTTGTAAGGAAAAGAAAACACACAAAAAAGAGCAACCAAAGAGAGAGGAAAATAAAACTCAAGAAAGACAAGTGGTGCAAATGAAAGCAGTTGCCCACCAATCAACTAAGCAACTGACACCTAGCCAGTCCCCAAGCAGTGCCCCCATCCACCAACCTCCCACCCAGTTTTGTTGCTGAGAATGGAGCCAGATGGTCTGGAATATTCCTTTGTTCAGCTGGGGTCAGCTGTGCCTGCTGTGTCCCTGCCCAGCTTCTTGTTCATTCTTGTACTTTCCAGCCTACTCACTGGTGTCACGGTGTGAGGAGCAGAAAAGATGTTGGTGCTGTGTAAGTGCTGCTCTGCAGTAGCTAAATCGTCAGTGTGTTATCAACATGATTTCAAGCCCAAATCCAACACAGCCCCATGCAAGCTATTATGAAGAAAGGTAACCCTACCCTAGCCAAAACCTGTACAGAAATGAAGACAAGAGGTGATGCAATTGGACTCTGACGTCAACCTGCCCAGTAGGCAGAAGGGTATTGCACAATTCATGCCGCATTTTTCTAAGTAAGCCTATTCAAACTTTCTTTAAAATTACACAATTTACTTTATTACTACCTTACTGTCTAACCTCCTATTTCAATAATTACCAAAACCGAGGCTCTTTCTTATCCCCCGAATATTCTTGTCTTTTGTGTCACTCTGGCTGCTCTCACCATCCATTAATAAAGGCATTTCTTGATAGTCTTACCCACTTGCAGGCTTTGGGTGGTCGCTGAAGCCATCCGCCAGCATATCCAGAAGCAAAATTAGTGTCTGCAGCAGCGTTGCACTGAGGCAAGCAGCAGTGTAACTTAGCTTTTCTGGCATTAAACAAATTGCGGGCTGAAGCTAACTGTCCTGGGCATGTAGCTGGGAATTCAGGTGTCTAAAGTTACTGAATGTGCTGAGCTCAATGATAGTAAGCCACAAGGCACCTTCCTTAGCCTGCATCTGAAATCATGCATGGGTTTTAGACAGTGGTCAAGAATTGTTGGTGTGCTGAGTGCATGTTAGACAGCAGGATGTAGTTACTGAACACCCAGACTTGTAGCCGAATATGTTAAAACTACATTTCTTCCTCCCTGCTGTGTCTCAGCATCCTCTGATGGGGAAGCACTGTCCAATTCCTGCACCTCTTTGCTATTGCAGCAGGACTGAGAACCAGGAGGGCTTCTTGAATTCCAGATCCCATTGGTTTGGATTATGAAAATGCTGCACCATAAAAAAGGTGGTGGGGAATCTGCACCACTAGCTGCAGAATCCTTGTGACTTCACACAAGTATCTGAATAAATATGAAGGTGCCTTTTTACTATTTCTAACCCTTTTCCTTATCTTCTTACAGCTCAATAGTTGGCAAGTTTGATGGAGTTTGGGACAGAGGAGCTCTTGTAGCTGTGAATCCATGTGACAGACAACGGTTAGTAAATTGCATTGTTACTATCTTTTCTCTGATGTATCAGTGACAAGTTTTTGATCCTGTGACTTGTCGATGAGTCCTTTTTTATTTAAAGAACCAACCTACACAAGTTCTTCTCTACCACAAGCATCTGCTGCAGTCTCAGAGTGTTGTACTCTTCCTTCAGGAAGCCGCCCTGCCTCTTGGTGGGAAAATATGTGGTTTGTTTCAACCCAAAAGAAGAAGAGCTGCAAGTCTCATCTGAATTCTATTATTTCCTTTTCACCCCGTCTACTTCTTCTCTCTTTGTTCTTTTTCCCCTCACGCCTCTTGATTCCAAATTTTTGTTCTTTCCTATAGCCAGCCCAAATTTAGTTTGAACTTGCTCCTGGGATTTTTAATTAGATACATAATCTTCAATTCACAATAATTTCAAAAGATCAGTAATGTAATGTGTACTGTATTCTAGACTGTGGCAGATGAATACTTGGTTTGTCTGTTAATCTTGAGCTGAGTGTGCAAAGAAAGTATAAATGCTTGTTTATGAGGAATAAATATAACCTTTATTTGATGTTTTTCATATGTAGCATGAGTTTTATGCTCCTGAAATTTAAACTGTTTTGCTTAGTCTCTGTGCAGTTCAGTTCAAATTCTGTCTGCATAGAAATGCATTTTGTTGAATATTTGAATGCTATGCTTAAATGCTTTACAAAAATAATAAAGCATATTTTTTTCCTTTTAGCTATGCCAGTTTGATGATCAACCTAGTGGAGAAAAATTCTTCTTATCTCCTTGTTACGGTTTCATATGATCCAAACAAACACAAAGGTGAGAACTTTGTACTGTTCATGTTATGATTTTGCTTTAATACAAATTGTATAAAGATATAGTAGATGTATTTGTATCTTCCCCAAGATTCTTACCTGCATAGCTTTGTTAGCTGGTGACACCAGTATAACTGTGTGTTAAAAAGTTTAGATATTGACCAAGCTTGAGACTATACTTGTGTTTTCTCTAGCACTCAGAGATGCTGAGGGTGAGTTGAGGACAGTCATGGTGTATTAACAATGAAACGAAACTGTAAGTGTGGCTGTTACAATGAAGCTGGAAGTCAGAGCACTTAGTAACATCCTGTCTGGCCTCGGGAGCTTGAAACACTCCCAAGAACATCAGCTTCATGCTGTTTATCCAGTATTTGCAACCCAATGTGTTGCCAATCTTGTGCCTCTCTCTCAGCCACTACCACGCTCTGAATGTACTTAGAAGAGGTGAAATTCTGTAAAGTCATAAGGTCTTTCTTCCTTTTATAGTTTTTATATTATGTACTGAAGTGGGAGATTTTTTAGTTTATATTAACTCCAAAAGAAAGAGATTTTTTTTCTGCTTTTGGGCCTTTCAGCATAATTATCCCCCCCAAAAATAGGGCTTGCTATCACAAGCAACAGCAGTTTAATTCATTGCTTTCCCTCTGACATTGTTGAGCTTTTAGCCTTGATCATGCCGTTGTAGTATAAAGAGATTGTGGACTGGATTCACGCAGCACATTGAGAGTGGTCATATCCACGTCACATTCATGATTCCCTGCTGCAGCTGGAGATGAAGCAGCAGCAACACCTAAAGCTGTCTGGCCCACCAAGGTGCCACGAGTTCCTGGACATGTTTTATGGTTCCTGCTGGTGGTGCTACACCCTGGGGCCCAATTACAGGCCAGGTGCTGTGAGTGAAGCGATTGGCTCTCCTACTGCAGTGTAAATTTTGCCTTCTTCCCATGTCTCCTTTCTGATTAGTTTCATCCCTTTTCTTTCAGGCCCGCCATTTTATGTTCCTGAATCTGAAATTCAAAGTTTGTTTGGTGAGTAAAATTTCAGCTAACCCTTAGGAATTTTTTCCAAAGCACATAAAGATGTTTATATGCCTCTGCCTTGCCCTGTGGTGAAAGATACAGTCATTTGCTTCTTATCTGAAGGCTAGAATCATGGGAAAATACTGGGAAAAATTATTACCATTTAGCCACAGGGATTTTGCTGTCAAGGAAAGTTCTCAGTTCTTCAAAAGATATGAAGAAAACCCAAGAGACAAAGTTTCTTGTCTCCCTTTGGTACGTTTTTATTCTCCCAGGATTCATACTGCACTCAGTAATCCTGTAGCTGCAGTCTTAGAGTCCTGTTTGAGCATTTTGCCTTTGCCTGCACCTCATCAACCAGTTGCCCTGGTTTTAATACAGGTCCTACCAGTGCTACCGTTTCTGCTGTACTTTTGTGACAAAGAAGGAAAGTAACATGGCACTCAAAGAAAATGCTAAAAATGTACAATTCATATCCATCGAAGTAATGAAATTTGGAGCTGTGTCAGGAATTTAATTTTAGGAGTTCCTCATGTTGTGCTGTAATATCTCACTTTTAAATTTACAACTTTCTGAGACTCCAGCAGTGTTTCTGTGCAGTGAGTCATTTGTATAGACAGTTGCATCCCAGTGCAAAAGAGAGAGGTTAAGTTTCCCCCAGTGCATTTCACTGTGTTAGGGACTATGAGGAAATCTGTGGATTTTTTTTTTTCTGGACACTTTGCATTTTTCTTTGACTAATCATTCACTAATTTGTTTTTCTTACCTCCTTTTCAGGCAACTGCTGTGAGATTAAGTGTCTTGAAAAAGTCGATGATTTCTCAGAGAGACACAGGCAATGGGGACTAGATTATTTTCTGGAGGTGCTATATATACTCAAGTTTGTAGCTTGATTAAAATGAATTAAAATAACTTGCCTCCCATCTCGCTTTTACTGACATCTCACTTTTTAAAATGGGCCTTCTTAAATCCGGCTTTTTGTCCGTTTTGCTTACAAAGTCAGCTCTCCTACACAGCTGCCTTTACTGCCTTGAGATGTGAACAGCTTTTCTTAAACTCCGTGGACAACCAACCATTACTAAAGTATACCTTTTTCTTTCATGTCAATTCAAATCATGAGAGCTGTGAGAAAGAAATGTTCTTGTTCCTTTTCAGCCATTGCTGATCAATGCTGTCTGCCTGGCATTCTGCAGGTTGGCCTTGTCAGCTAGCAGCCATGGGAATGGGGCAGCTCCAGTTCAAACACTGTTTTCTGGGGCACTGGCCTCGCACCAGGCTGGGCAGAGAGAAGTGGGAAGCTGCTGCAAGTTGGTTCTCTCTGTCCCTGTGAATATATGTCAAGTGAAGAGCTGGCAGTGAGTGGGCAAGGCAAGGCAGCAGCTGCCAAGAGGGAATTACCATCCAGCAAGAAAGGCTGGAGGGAAGTAGACTGGATGACAATAAAGGGGAGAGTATGGGTAGAAAATGTCCTGGCAGTTGCTCACAAGTGTGCTGCTCCCTCATTTGAGAGCGCAGCTATGGGCAGGTAAACCAACAGTGCCTTACCTTGGGTAAGAGGGTCCAAAGAGTGCTGAGAGAGCTGCAGATGTTATTGCTAAGCCATTCTCCATCATCTCTGAAAGGCCACGGAGTACAGGAGGCGTGGCTGAGGACTGGAGGAAAACCAATGTCACTCCAGTCTTGAAAAAGTGCAAGAAGGAGGACCTAGGAAACTATAGACCAGTCAACCTCACCTTTATCCTTGGAACAGCCCATCCTGGATGTCATCTCTAAGCAAGTGGAGGAAAAGAAGGTTATCAGGAGTAGCCAACATGGATTCACCAGGGGAAGTGGGCTGGGTTAGTGGACAGTGAGGTAGATTGAGAACTGGCTGAGTGGCAGAGCTCAGTGTTACGATCAGTCTAGTTGGAGGCTGTAGCAAGCAGTGTTCCCAGGGGTCAGTACTGGGTCCAGTCTTGTTCACCTTATTAATCAGTGATCTGAATGAAGGAACAGAGTGTACCTGCAGTAAATTTGCTGATGATCCATAACTAGGGGGAGTGAGACACCAAAGTGCTGTGCTGCCATGCTGCAAGACCTGGACAGGCACAGAGGCAGAGAGGAACCTAGTGAAGTTAAATGAAGGCAAGTGCAGGGTCCTGCACCTGGAGAAGAAAAACCCAGGGCACCAGCACAGGCTGGAGGCTGACCTGCTGGAAGGCAGCTCTGCAGAGAAGGACTTGGGAGCCCTGGTGGTCAACAAGTTAGCCAGCAGTGCACCCTTCTGGCCAAAAAGGCCAGTGGTATCCTCGGGTGCATTAGGAAGAGTGAGGTCAGCAGATCGAGGGAGATGATCCTGCCCCTCTACTCAGCCCTGATGAGGCCACATCTGGAATGCTATGTCCAGTTCTCCTCAGTACAAGAGAGACCTCAGCATGGAGTAGGTCCAACAGAGGACTATAAAGATGGCTGGGGGACTGGAGCATCTTGCTTATGAGGAAAGGCTGAGAGAGCTAGGATTCTTTATCCTGGAGGGCAGGCAACTGAGAAGGGACTCATCAATGCTTACAAATACATTTAAGGACAGGGGACAAGAGGATGGGACCAGACTTATCAGTGTTGCCCAGGGGCAAGACAAGGGGCAACAGGCACAAACTGAAACACAGAAAGTTCTGTCTGAATATGAGGAAAAACTTCTCTACTTTAAGAGTGACAGAGGACAGGAATTTCTCCCCTTTGGAGCTTATTTTGAAAGGAAAGATATGATTGCATTGTAGTGTATCATGATTTGTCAAGAATAGAAGGTGAGTAAAAGCCGTGGGGCTTTTTAGAGTGCTATAGTCCTAGAGCTGCAACTGGGTCTGCTGGTTTTAGCACAGCAGTCCCCACGCCCACAGCCCATTGGAACACTCAGTATTGCCTGTAGATACTCGTGTTTCAAGGTTCGGTTGACAGAGAGAAGAAGGGATGTAGCCAGTGGGCCAGTGCAAGCTGGAGCTGCTGGTTTTGTTTGTTTTCTCTCCTGGCCAGTACTGCAGCTACCAGGTTAAAGCATCTCCTTCCTTTCAATACAGAAAGCTTTTTCCGGTTGCAACGTGAGAGCTCCTGAAGTTTATCTCAGACTTTCAGATACATGATAGCTGCAAAAGGCCAGGCGCTTGGCACGAGGCTGCCGCATGCTCTGTGGTGTCCTGCACAGGACTCTCAGGCATGTGACAGCCTGGCAAGAGCAATGCCACATACCAAACCAGCCATTTTAGGATGTGTAAGATGGCTCTTTGTGTGTACCCTGCAGTTACTCTGAGAATACCCTGTAAACATGCCTAGCAGAATGAGCACATGCTGTTCGTGCACCTTACAAGATGTGTGTACTTATCTGTCTGAGAAATGTGTCTACTAGAGATGAGTGTAAATATTTTCTAAAGTTTGCCAGAACAGCAGGGAAAATCCAATGAAATAAAGATGCTCGGAGGGATGGAGTGCATCCCCTATGAAGACAGGCTGAGAGAGTTGGGATAGTTCAGCCTCGAGAAGGCTCTGGGGAGACCTTAGAGCAGCCTTCCAGTACCTGAAGGGCCTGCAGGAGAACTGGAGAGACTTTTTACAAGGGCATGTAGTGACAGGACAAGGGGAAAACTGGCAGAGGGTAGGTTTAGGTGATATATTAAGAAAAAATTCCTTAGTGCAAGGGTGGTGAGACTGGAACGGGTTGCCCAGAGTAGCTGTGGATGCCCCATCCCTGGAAGTGTTCAAGGCCAGTTTGGATGGGGCTTTGAGCAACCTGGTCTATCCTGATCATCCCTGCCCATGGTAGGGGGATTGGAACTACACAACCTTCAAGGTCTCTTCCAACCAAAACCATTCAGCGGTTCCGTGATTCTGTGAAATTGTGGCTTGATTCCTTACTCTGGTAGGGGCATAAATACAGATAGTAGTGGTACGGTAACTTGGTAACCGGATGTCTGTAAGAATCTGGTGGATATATTAATATTCTTGCGGGTATTTGAAGGTTCTTGTGGATATTTGAACATTGCGGTGGTTATTTGTGTGTTCTGGTGGCTATATGAACACTGATGGATGTAGGAGCGCTGTGGCGGGTGCAGGGACACTCCGCGGTGCCAGCGGGCAGGGCGGCCCGGGCCGCAGGGCCCCAGCGCCGTGGCGGGTACAGGGA